>VZTS01011559.1:0-21646 GCA_013400795.1 Pluvianellus socialis | reverse complement strand
GATCGCACACTCAAACAAACCCCATCTGGCTAAACGCATCTGAACTACTTACTACGTCTACATGAAGAATCTGTTTCATTTTGGTTATCATATTCAATAAGGCTTATCTAGACTTGACTTGGCTTAAAATCCTCAAATATCTTGAGTAAATACCACTTGTGGAAAAACACAGTAGTGTAAAGATAACAGATGGAGAATGTCAAATAATTAATAAAACATCTTGGTTAATATTTGTCTCAGGAATTCAGTTGTTGTCCAGAAATATGGTTTGGGCACATGCTTGTTCAAAAGGCTAATAATCCAAAGTATCTTCCTCCAGTTACCTGTCATAATAATCTTCACAAAAATATCATAAGTCTGCAAATACGGATGCCATAGTATTATCGAGTGCATGAAAAGTTCTTGGTACAATATTCATACCTTTTTATGGGTAGACATTTCCAGATTCCTAACAGAAAATACTGCAGAACTTGTGTGCAATATTACTGATTTATTACAACATTCACGGCAGTGTAGTTCATGCCTGACATGACTGGAAAGCACTTGCAATGGCAACCGAACACTTGTTGTGTGGAGGTGGTATTTGCACCACTGTAGGCACGAGCTTAGCACTTCTCAATTTCCCTGTTCCTTCTGCAGGGCCAGTGAAATAAGAATGGAGCTTCCTGCCCCGCTTTCTCTGTTACTGGCCACAGATAGTCCTTTTTCTCAGGACAGTAAACAGAACTGTGTTACCTTGGTTCTTGGAGTGTCACATAGTGGGGTTTGCATCCCGATCTATCTGCAGGCTCAAGCTATTTGCCTTTCTGGAGCATGACACCAGAAGGAGATCTGGTGATCACTGAGAACAGGTGACAGCCTCATACTGGTCCAAGTGGTAAGCCCTATCTCAAGCCCTCTGTTTCTGCTCATGCTGGAACACATCCTACTTTCAAAAAATCTTAGTCCCTTTAATTTCTTATTGTCTAGGTTTGCAACTGTTTGTGAGACCTCATAGCTTCAGGAGGTGGCACCACTGGAAGAAATTTCCAGCAGCATGACCAGCTTCTCACTGACACCGCTCTAGGTCCCATCTCTGATCCTGTGCCTGTGATGGCCTTCTCTTTCTGTTCCTTCATGTCATCAATAGGCTCAGTCAGGCTTTCCTCTAAGCCACATGTCTCCAGGCAAATGCCTAATTTTCAGGAGTCAATTCAATTGGAAAGCCAATGGTGTCATCCCTAGGAGGACCTACAGACTCACTGCTTTGCATCCTTCTTGTGTCAGGAACCACTCAAATACCCTTTTGATTCATGGTTTGGAGTAGGTAACACAGGAGGGTAAACAACCATTTCATTTCACTGCACTGTGAGTGGGGCCTGATCTGTGTTGGTCATACATGGGAAGACATAGTCTTTTTTACTTTGTAGCAGGTAAGTATCTGTCTTAATGATGACTGTAATTTGCAGAAATACTTACAAGCATAACATAAAGATGTATTAAAGTAGAAAGTGCAACCTTCCAGGCTGATATTAATAGTAGATTACATGATACATTCCCTCAAGAAATTACAACTGCAAATATACCACCAAATGTTTAATAGGCAAAATAGTTGTATTTCTTTTTGTGCAACACTAAGCCTTCAGATAGTTCATACACTTGTGTTGAACTTAAAACTAATTTTTATTTGATCTAAATTCAGCTTATGTATTTTTTTTCTTTAATAGGTAAAATGTTTTTACTCTTTAAATATTTATGTCTATCTATACATATGAAATACAAATAAAGGGTTTGTGTATTCAAATGTGCAGCACAAATGCTATATAAATCTCATGCTTCTCTGTTGATGCAACTAAACTGAAGTGGAGCAAAGCTGATTTACATTAAATTAAATAATAAAACTCAACATTCAGTTTCAAACCTAAACTTTTAAGACTACTGTATTCAACTCTTCAGATAGACAATGAACTTGTATTAACTTTATATTGGCTTTAATAAACATTCAAGCAGGTAGATCCAGATACTGGGGTGTGGCTGAATTGCAAATTTCTTTCCTCAGGCTAATGACAGGGCCACCTTTACAACCAAGTAACACAGGCTCAGAACTGCTCCACATCAGTCCATCAAGCAATGTCTCAGATGTCTAGACACTTTGCGTAGAATGTATGGTCACCTTAAGCCTGTTCATCAGCTATTCCACTAGTTTTCAAAGTCCAACATCGCACAATTCAAAGTTCCCCAGACTTCCATGAAGCTGCCTTTGATATTCCTTTCTTCTGCTTTCAGGGCTGAGAAAGGAGAGGAGACTCCATTTCACTATTTATACAGAACCCTATTTCCTCTTTATTTTTTTGAGAACTGTGGCACTAGATAAGACTGAACAAATACCAGTGCCATGCCACACTTGAAATTCTGAATTTCTCAGTATAAAAGTGATTTTGTAACTGCACAACACAGGATTATGGAATTAAATGTTATGTGCTGATAATGCAATTGTGTAGTGCCCCAATACAGTGTTGAAAAGTTGCCCGCAAAATAGCTGTGTCATGGTGTTCTTACATATATTAGCTCTGTAGCCGATTGTTGCTCAGAACTTATCTTTGAGCTGTTCGGTGTTGAAGAACATCTTCTCATGTTCAGATGGTGCACAAGAGTGGGAAGTATGGTTTACAGGGTCTTTCAAATACCATGAGTGTTGCAAATATCTGAAAGCCAGTAATACAGTTTTTTTACCCCTACTCTGTAATTTCAGTGGAAAAAGCTATTGTTGTTTTGGCCTGAGGTATTCATAGTCTGTGACGTTAGGCATTCCTTTCCATGTATACGTTACCCCTTGGGCTGAGGAGCAGTAGGTTGACTTAACTCATCCATGGAAATCTCTAAAGCTGTGTGGTATCTGGTCAGACACCAAGAATAAAAACCAGTCTCTCCTGATTTCTAAACCAGCCATTAATCTTAATGCACTGTAGAGTCCTGTGCATAGGCCTCACATATAAAGTTTAAGAATTTCAGTTAACTCTTGGCCCTTCAGATTTTACGTTGAATTACCTGTGGCCTGACTTATGGAGATGCTGAGCATTCATAAGATGAGGCAAAGTTTAAAAAAAAAAAAAAAAGCTTTGGGAACAAATCTTTCAAAACAGGCTCTTTGTCTCTTTTTGGTATTTAAGTAGCATCTGAAGCATCAGAGATCTGTAGCCACTTTTGAAAGGTCTTATTTGTGAGATAGTAACGACAGTGTATTGTCTTTTACATCGGCAAGGGAAATAAGCAAAAAGAAACAAACAATGCAGGCCATTCTATACAAGCACAGATTTATCAAAACTACTGTTCTGGCCTATCCAAACAGATAATAAACTTCTAAATTATAATAAACTTCTGAATTCTAATTATCTAAACAGATAATAAACAGAAAATAAATTTCTGATGAAATAAGCATGCCTCCTGACAGTTTACCTGCCAAAGCTGCCTTTGATGAAAAGGACCCCAGTCATTTTGGAAGGCAATCAACATTTACCTGCTCAAGGTTGGTGAGTTCATGCATTTCTGGTGTATGGGAGTTTGTGCAAATGAAGAAGGAAAACTAAAGAATGAGCCATTTTGGTGACGAATTGTTCCTTTGCGAAGTGTAGCAAAACATGAAGTAGTTTCCCCAGATCTGCTTATTCCTGTAGTGTCTCTGCTTGGGTTGGCAGAAACCTTTGTTCTTCTCCTTAAAGTTGGCTGTGTAGCCAAGTTTGGCTGTATACTCTGTCTCTTATGACTTATTTTCCTGCTTGTAGCTGTATGAAAAATTAAAGAACTTATTCAGCTGTGTGCATCCTACCAACTATTTTCACATGGATAGTCCAGTTAATTGATCCAACAAGAATGTACTGTCATGCCTGAAGCAGTCCAGGCTTTAATGGATGCCTTGCACTTCAGATTTTCCTCTCTTGGCCTTGGATTAATTTGTGTATCTGTCACAGGAAATATTAAGAGATCCTTCTCTTCCCCAGAATTATGCTAATACACAAATGTGCTTGGAAACATTTAGCTCTCTGGAATTTGAAGAGCTCCCAGATCTATTGGAACACATACTAAAAAAAAAAAAAAGTAAAAAAAAAAAGTAAAAGCCATTCTGTGGATGTTTTCTGTAAGTATATATTTTATATTTTTTGACCTGGGAGTACTCAGATTATTCCCAGAGGGTCAGAATTGCTGGAGCTCAACAGCCACAATGGCAGACAGACTTCCAAAGCAGTTAATTTCCCATTTTAAACATCAAAATAATGACACCGTCATTGATAAAACTATAAAGCATGCTAGAATCTAGATCTTTTTAAAATGCAGCTATATTTGTTTTATCCAAATTGTAAATTGGGGGTGAATTTTTTTTTTTTAAGGGAAAAAATGAAGTAGTAAAAATAAAATAACTAAGCACCTGAAAAAGCCACTCTTCAATCTCTGTAAAATCTTGTCTTCAGTGGGAACCATGAGCTTTTCTAACAGTAGAGCATGAGCGAAATGCTCATTCTTAGGTTATTCTAG
The DNA here is from genome assembly GCA_013400795.1 of Pluvianellus socialis. Classification (NCBI taxonomy): domain Eukaryota; kingdom Metazoa; phylum Chordata; class Aves; order Charadriiformes; family Charadriidae; genus Pluvianellus; species Pluvianellus socialis. Next base: position 17,137 of record VZTS01011559.1, on the reverse strand, counting down.
TTTCCTACACATTCAAACGCACCTTTTCTCTTAAATCATTTCTGTGTTGTATCCATTATTAGTGCTTGATTCTCCGGTCTGCTGAGTTCACTCTTTGGAGATGGGTCTCTCTCAGAAATGTCAAAAAAGCTAAACAAAAAGTAGACAACTGAACCCAGAGTTTGAGGCAAATAATCTTCTGGATAAAAATAGCTGGGTTGTATCCCACTTGTGGAGACAATAATGACAGAAGAGGAAAAAAGGACCGTCACATGTAGCTGTGATTTTATTCTTTTTTGAAACCAGACACTGTATGTTTTTCAAGAGACTGTACAGTAGCTAAAAACCAGATACAGAGCTCTATCTAAAAACATAAGCATCTCTAATCCTGCACCACAGTAGCCCTGGCATATCTTTGCTTTTGTTGCTGCAAAACTGGGTAATATTATTTTGTAATAACAGCATCACAGGAAATTCAAAACCTAGAGGTAATTCAAACTCAGCCATGGAGCTTCATATGCTGAAGAGCATATATTATCATCATTAGCAGAACCCTGTATTCTGGCCCCATTTTCTCAAGTCCTCAGTGATCTGTCTGATTACTGGTTACAACTCTTCTGGACCAGTGGACTTGAAAGTCTTCTGTCCTATTTTGTCATACATATCAGTATTCAACATCTGGCTGAAAATGTGTATCCTATTTTTAGCTTGGTGAAAGATTTTCTTTAATTTTCTTTTGGTAATGATGTCATGGAATAGGTCCAAAACCTTCAGCCACCACCCTAAACCCAGGACCTCTCCACCTGAACAGCAATTCAACTGTGGGGAAAAAAAAATTTAAAAAATTACTTCCAGCTGCATCTGTCTATTTTCTACAGTTTTCCCTTCACTGTGAGTACACATGTCCAAACTATTTCACCATCAACATGATGAGAAGAATGAGCATGGCAGTATCTTGCTATTGTTAGCTTAACACAAAGATTTCCTTGGAGGAGAAACAGCAACGTTACCTAATTGCTCAAATGGTCCCATTATTTCAGAGGTATCAGAAAAAATTCATCATTGAGACACATAACTGTCAGGGCCCTGAGAGCACTCACAAGCAATGGATCTCATCAGCTTCCCATGGGACCTCCCACCAACCTTGCCCATGGCCCAGAAGCCCCATTTCAGCACCCCTTGGGACTCCATGTTGGGGTGGCCATGGCTGGTCCTGTTATCTCCCTGGGTCCCAGATCTCCATCCCTGAGGGAGCATACAGCTCCCACTCCTTCTAGACAACAACCTGCCTGGTTTATACCATTTGAATGGCTCATTTCAGAATTAATGTGGAATTTACTCACAGCTTTCTTTAGCATCAAGCTATTTCAATAGACGACTAACATGTCAAATTATCAGATATTAATCTGATGCACCACAATCTGGAAGTTCTGAATATATTACGCATGTATGTATAAGCACTCACCTGGATAAGTGTGTGATTGTTTGTGCATGCAAATAACCTTAACAAGGAACTGAAAGCATGCAGTATTTCAGTTCACTTGTAATATCAACCTAAAGGTGAGTAGCATATGATGGCTTACACAATATAGCTGAAACTGATCCAACAGTTTGCTACCAACAACAGTGCAAGTTTCCTTCCTTCACCCCTGCTCACTGCTCATTAATGAGACTGTGTTGAGAATGAACACAGGCGCCTTCCTCTCACTGGGAAAGTGAGTGTGTAAACTAGATAAATAATAAGGGTTGTATTACATTTCTGAAAATCTAACACTGAAACTAAATATTCTGCCATTAAAAATGCTGGCTACAACTTTACATAAAAAGTAAATGGATTCCATCTTGACTTACAGCCATTTCTACTTCAGAATGGTAAGAACAGATGTAGGTAGTACTTTAGATTAAAACAGCAACTGCATTGGTAAAATAATGAAATGACAATATAATGGAATTATGATACAAAATACTGATGATGATGATATTAATAATATTTTATATTAATAATAATTCCCCATAGTTTATAATAGAGTTTTTACATATCTAATAGTACAATATATTTATATGATTATGTTTATTATATTCCCCTCTTTTGATAAGGTCAACTTAGCAACAATTTCTTGACTAAAATTTCAAAAGTGTTATTGCCCTAGGGAAAGAAAAGGTTAAAGGTATCTGCACTATGTAAGAAAAAGAGGTTCATGCCAGAATTAGCTTTGAAATTAGAAAATTGCAAGAAAAGGAGATAGAGCGTATTTGTATGTTGACTAGCTGCTAAAGGTGGGAATATTCCAAATAGTTGTTTGGGAAGGAAATTCTCTAGGCAGTCTACTTAGCAGGAGATAAAACAAGCATGTTACATTCTGGAGAATGCCAGTAGACTCTTGTTATATGAACAAGTAGAGAAGAAGCAAAGCAATGTAAATTTACATTCTTCTGTTATTCAGAGAAAGGCTGATGTAAAGATTGAATTTGGCTGGATTTTGCAGAGAAACAGAAAAACTGTTCAAAAAAATTCTCCAAGGATACTTGAAGAGCAGTGTCTTCTTGCTCTTAAGATTAAGGACAAGACTTACCACTGAGGAACACTGCTCTAGCTGTACTGGAGTCAATGATAGTACATTAATTTATAATAGCCTGTTATTCATGATGCTTTGCCAACAAATAAAAATGCAGACATTCCACTCATACGAGGCTGTTGCTGTGTTGTTCCTTACAGACCTACATTCTCATTCAACAGAGCCGCTGAGAACATGTTTGAACAAGAGGTCAGACAAATTTATGGAAGGGTATGAAAATCTTGTTATTACTTATGCAGTGCCACGTGTATTCTCAGAGATTTTCAGTCAGTGAAGAATAAATTATGGAAACAGAAAACAACATCCCTTGGCTCAAAGACCTTCCTCTTCTTAGCACTAGAGTAACACACACTGGACATGCAGTTGATGAGATTTGGAAGTGCTTTTATGAATAGATTAGGAAAAAAAAACCCACCACATTTCACACGATTTCAAGTCATCAAAGGCCTGAAGATGAACTGCCTTGCTTTTTCTGTATATATTCCAAGGCAAACTGAAAAGCTTTGAAAGTCTGAAAGCCATGTTTGACACAACCTTCACAGAGACAACACACATGTTGGCTGCTAGGTCAGATGGAAAAGTGTTATTCACAGTTCTTCCCTTGCCCCCTTAGCCCTCCCATGCAGGCCTATTCTTGCAGACTTGATTTGAGATGACCAGCTTCCCTAAGTGGCAGCAAACTTTGTCCAGTCATATCTGGTCATCAGGAAGGTTTTTTCACCCTTTTCAAAAGCCTGTCTGGCTTTTTCCCAAGGTTCCTCAGTCTTCCTCAAAGAAAGGGTCTTTTCTACACTGGCTCCGACTCCGTGTGCTGTGCTCCACAAAAATTCTCTGCTGGGATGGACCCATGGCAAAGAGCACACTCTGGCCAAAGGGTGCTCTTGGCCTTCTCCTAAAAGAATTTCAGAACACGTAACCTGGCACACCAATCATTCATTGGCTGTCACGAGGGTATGTGCTGGAAATCTCTCTTCCTTACTTTTGTAGTATTTGTTATTATGGTGTCAGGGCAAATTTTGTTACTTTCCTGTTAGAATATGACCAGAGTAACAAGCAAGGTAATCTATATAAAGAAAAAATATACTGGTTTGAGGCAGGGATTTAGTCATATCCCAGTTCCAGGCCTAGTAATATTAAATCTTGTTTTTCATAATGAGTTATGAAGTATGTGCTGCATGCAAAATTTCCAGTCTTGCTGTTTTTTTCAGTGAGGTGTATGGCAAGACTAGTCATACACTAATACATAAATTGATCCAGAAAACTGAAATAAGTGGTTATAAGCAAGAAGATTCCGTAAATTCAAGGTTACAGAACTTGTAACTTGGCCTTGAACCAAGTTTTCACCTGTGTGTAGCCTAAAACAGCTGAAGAGCTGTATCTTAAAAAGTATGGACCAGGTACATCCCTTTATGACCAATTAATGTAAAAATAGACTAGTTATCACCATTTGTTTGGCAAAATATGATAAGAATTCTTCACTATGTGTTGCATGCTATCCTAGCAGAAGTTGGACTCATGGTTTCTGAGAAAGATGGGCAAGCTTCTACAATAAGTCTGAAGTTCCAAGCAAAAGTTAAACCTGTATTTTCCTTATTCAGGCAGATTAAATGCATGATCTGTACTACAGTGGTTGAATGATTGAAGCCTGATAGAATTTTGAATAAGGTCTTTGGTTTACTAATGGCATAATCCTTCAAAAACACAGTGTCCATCATGTTTTACCATTTTGATTATTGATCTTAATATGATTTACATACTATTTTTCTATATTTTCAAATCTATACATGTGCCAGTATATATTGTCCTGAAGAAAGATTGTTTCTATGTCATTAACTCCCCCATCAGTGTCCTAACACCAAAACCCACTGCTGTAAACTATATTGAAGTTTTAGGGCAGCATCATGCAGAATGCTGATAAAATCCCAGCATTTTAGAATCAGCTAATTTCAGTTTCTAATTATATTTTACTAATACAAGTAGGGGGCTAATAATAAGCATCTAAACCCTCTGTTAGCACCTTCTAGACTTTCCTGTTCTTGTCAAAAGCAATACTTGAATTGCTGAGAATAGTTCAGTTGTTTTGGGGGTGTTTTTGGAGCTAGAGGTGGAAAAGTATGAACAGTAGCATCTTTCCTCCTAGTTTTTGGCCTTTAAAAAACTAGTAATCTTTTTAATAAAGTTTAACATTAAAAGGTATGTGGACTTCAGAAAATCAGTTGGTATCTTAGGATCTGAAGAGCCATGAAAACAGTGTCTGCTGCATTGTCTGCTAATTTCCCATGTATTTTTCTGCTTTCTTAACTTCAATTTTTTGGAGGGAGAAGAGACTATTTATTGCCTTCAAATAAGGACATTCTAAAAAAATATGTAGACATTACCTGTATGATGTTTCTTAATTACATGTGGTAGAAGAGTTCCTAAATTCAATGAGGGACAAAAGATGTACTGGAGCCATTCAGGACAAACTTTGGAAGAAGTTCCTGGGCAAGCTGTATGAGTGCATTTTACCTCTTACTGCAACCCATAGAAATGAGCTACTCACAAATATTTGACAGGTTTGCAAGTTGGCCCATCTTAGAAGACATTAGAAGCTCAATACTGCTTTTCATTAACTGAGAAACAGGTCATTGCATAAGGAGAGCTCCTGAAAGAGGTGGCGCTACAGACGCTCTGGTACAAAGCAGATTTTATCATATGTCTACTGAATTGAATAGCAAAATCAGGGTGACAATTCCTTGTAGCAACACTGCACTTTCTAAAGAATTTGAAAACAAAGAAAGGCCACAGTTAAGCTTCTCTACATCAGTCACCACTGTCATGCCATAAGGAAAGCTAATGGGAAGAACTGTGGGATTTCCTAGTATTTCCTCACTGCATTTTAGCAATTCTGTTCTGGGGCAGACACTCAAAAGATGCCTGTGCTGTCTTACAGAGCACATGCTGAGGTTTCAGAGCAAGCTCCTAACAAGCAATAAATGTCTGGCAGAAAACAGCACTGTACGTCTCAGAAGCAGTACAGTCATATTATCCCAGGCAGAGTTATAACAGAGCTGATTAACTTGCAGGGAATACTGCCTCAGTGCTGCTTTGCTCTTGGTTCATGTAGAAACACCTAGAGCATCTTTGCAAAATAGCATATACAGACTTGAATTTTAGAGCTATGCCAAGACAAAAGTGGGAATAGGTGCTGAGCTATACACACTCTCAAAAAAAAGGTAGAGGAGCATTTATACTGTTATGTTTAAAATGCTGAACTTTGGGTGGAGGGAAAAAACAGATAATTTTAATGAGACACCAGCATTTGGAAAGAGAATAAAGCAGAATGTAAACCATGTAAAGTCCCTGATTCAGCAGCATGTGACACAGCAGCTCTGTCTGCTACATGGAGTTACTCGCCAGTGGGATTGATTACACATGAATTTACAGTGTTCTACATTGAGCCCCAGGAGCTCCTCCTCATTGCATTCCAAAAGGATGTTGACTCCAGCTTCATGTTGCACCATGCTATCTTCTTAGCCCCATTCTTCCTGCAAATTAAGGTTGTCTTTAGTGCTTTAGTGTGGTGCAAGACTGTAAATTCAGAGTGCAAACTACCACCCGCTGACTTCTTCATGTTGGCAAGCCCTTAGATTTCTGGGAAAATAATTTGCTATCACACCAGGTATTTTGAAACTTCTTTAAGCAGGGTTTAAAAGCTTATAAACAAAATTCGAAATAATACTTAGAAGGGAGCAGAAGTTTTTAACTTTTTGGAGATGTGACAGAAAATTCAAGCATTTTAGAAGGGCATTTTTTTGTTAATGTTTTATCTGTCATTGTCGGAGGTTGCAGGCATACAAGTATATTGCTGTCTTGTAAATACATTTGGCCACTACAAAAAAATCCCCTACTTGAATGGCACTTGTTATTTAGTTCCTGGTTTTTTCTGTCATTGAACTCAGTAACAATTGTGCATGCCTTTCTGGATTGAAGGTCTGTACATTGGGACTTGTACTAGCCTCTCTCAATAAGCTCAAATAGAACAAGAATCCGGAACAAGGCCGTTCTGCTTACTGAAAAACTTTTGGTGTGATATTTATGTTAAAAATCCCATTCTATTTCATACAATTTCAATGAGATTGCATAGTGGCTGCCCAGTCCTTGGAAAAATAAGGTGGGATTATGTCAAGTGCCATACTTCAGTACCTTACCAGCACTTCTGCTTTGTTGAGTAGTTGAGAGAACAAGAGGCTTGTTTCTTCCTAGCTGCATGCAGTTTAGTGAAGAATAAGTATTAGTTCAGGATATCATCTGTTTTTCAACATCATCTCTACAGGAAGTGCTGAAAACAGTAGAGCTGGACAGGTCTGCATCGACAAGTGTACCCACCGGATGCTTGCAGTCCTGTACCCACACAGAGACATACTGACAGTGACACTAGAGCCTTCTGCTATGGGATCAGTGGTTTGACTGTAAGCTTGCATATTTCTTAAATACAGCATGAAACATTGCTTTTCAGCATTTTCATCACAGCAATAAAGAAATCATAGAACTAAAAATGTAGGGACTAAGCAATTTACTCTCTGGCCAGGAGAGAGTTTCGATGTTGCAGAAACTACTTCTTCATTAACATTCAGAGAACACGTTTGTAAAGTTATGACATATGTGTAGAAGCAGACACCGAGTGTTTGAGAAAAATGTTTTACCTACATTACAGAAATACTGTTAACTTAGGGATTTAAAATGAATGTAATGTTATGTGGGGCTTGCTGCAATGATCATGAAAAGGTAAAACCAAACTAAGTTGTGAGTACAATACTCCCAAGTCACTAACTTTAAACTTGCAAAAACTCAGTACTGTAAGATGTTATTATATTTTTTTTTGGAAGGATGCAACAATTCTAGGAGATGTTAATAGCAATTTTTTTTTTTTTTCTGGAAAAAAAATCTCTGTTTTTCAAGGGTTCCAATTCTGAAATCTTTCTGATTAACTTGTATTATTTTGTATCAAGTGACACATTTAATGTGAGAAAACTCACACTTTGAAATTTCAATATTACAACTTCTTTTCCCCAAATATAAGAATTTTTTTGGTTAAGTTTAAAAAAGAGTATGTTTACTGATACTGGCTTTGAATGGCACTAGATCTAATTTCAACCATTTTCTTCGCTTTTTCTGTATTTGATCAAAACAAAACATCTCCTGGTTGAGTTTTTTTCTATTTTAAATGAAATTTGTCTGCTCAATCAGGGGTTAACCAAAAAATTTAAATTCCTGTCCACTCATTTTTATGCACACTTGTCTTCACAGAGTTGGTTTGTCTTCTTGCTCATTTGCCAAGAGACCAGTAATTTGTAACTATGAGTTTAAAGTAGTAAAGACCTTATTGTCTGCTTTCACTTCAAAATAATGAGGCAGCAGTATCCTTTTAACACTCACACACACATACACACAAACGCACACACACAGAGTTACAGCATGAATGGGAACACTGGGCACAACCAGGTCATGGGTATGTGGGCACTTGACTAATAAGTTTGCAAGTCATGAGTCCTCTGCTTGCCTTGCAGGAGCTCAGTTGAGTATAGGATTTCTTTTAAAAGATGAGAACAAGGACATTCCATGAAGTAAATTATGTGGTAAATATCACTGAAATCATAATTAAGGAAGCAAGCAATACTACTTGACAAATCAATCTCTTAAAAAGTTTTAACAGAAATCTCTGTTTTTTATGCCTGACAGGCAGACTGAATAAATATCAGCCTGCACAGGATGAAAGGAGACTGCACAAGATGAGGAAAAGTTGTGGGTCCAAATCCTCCATCTGAAAATGTTTTGAAAAATGAAACAGTATCTGCAATGCCATTCATTCAAAAAAAACCCCAAGACACTAAACCAAAACCCCGGAATCACAATCTCTGGCCTATGAAAAAATTCTTTTGAGGAGCACTGGAGAAACTATCTAGCAGGACTGACTTATCACTATCTGAAAAAGGATCTATCACAGCAAAAGCGTAGAAATCACTCAAACACTTCTTTTAGTTCAATTCTGTGACTTTGAGAAAAGGTTCATAGGAATTCCTCTAGAACAATCATTTCTATTGACTCTAAAAGCCCTAGGGTTGTACAGCTTTTATCTTGCAACAGCATAGCATAGGAGAGAACTCTGTACATTTTGCACTTTTGCATTGCTACTTTTTTCAGTGAGGCCCCAGGTTAATGAAATGTATTAAAAAGCTGTGACATTATGAAAAATAATTTTAAAAGAAGGGCTAACTTAAAAATACAGTTTGAAGATAGAGAGGACAACAGTTACTTTTTAAATTATTTTTTAAATAAAATTTAAATTATTTTTAAATAATTAGACTTTTTTTATATGCTCTTTCAGCATGGCTTTTTCTCCTATGAGAGAATAAAAGCTATGAGAAATAAGAATTAATAATAATCAAAGCAATAGAAGTAATATTGAGTATTATGTCAGAATTGCAGGATAAAGAAACATAAAATAAGTTATCTACAAAAGGGACAAATCTTGAAGCTGTTAAAAGTTTTCTGTGTGGCCTTCATTTTGAATCTGCTACATGCAGCATTACACACAGGAGGCTCTGGATGGTTAAGAAGCAAGGCAGCACAGCAATACTTTGCATTTAGTCAGTTCATTTCCCTGACACAAGCAAATTCCAACTACTTCTGTGCAAGATTTTAAGAGCAGAGGCTTGGGAAACAGATTGGACTCCATTGTGGCTACACAACACCAACGTTGTTACCTTAGTTACAGCCGCAAAAATCCTTGCTGTGGATGGTATTTGAACCAGAATTAATGCTCCTGACTTTGCAATGTTGGTGGCTAAAGAAATCCACTCAGTGGTAAATTTTACCACTCATCTGAAAATTTTCTGTGTCTGCCAGTTGTATTTCAAAGCACGATGGGTGTGAACCAGCATGTCAATCTTTGATAAATCATATTTTAGACACTACATTTCAACAATCTGAAAAGATTGGTTACCTATCCATTGAACAAATACAAATACAAGAAGCTGGCCAAAATGTACAAATCACAGAGTTTCACTGTTTCTTGTGGTTCTACATGAATGTTTCAGGTTGTGAATCAACATTGACATCTTTACTCCAATATAGTGCTTAGGTGTAGTCTGAGTCTAAGGACATAAAGGGAAAGAATGAAGTCACAGCTTCATTGCCATCTGCAAAAGTGACCACTATGGAGATGGAGACCACCATTCAGCCTGTCCAGAGGTAGGTATAGAAGACATGTTCATACACATGTAAAGAGGAGGGTGTCTAGCTGGCTCAGCCTGAAATTCAGCTACAATAGATGAATGTTCTTTGACACTTCAGCTTTTCAGTCCATCAAAATCAAAATCATCCCTGCTCTTGCTTATCATTTTCAGAAATGTGGTTACTTGCTATGTAATAGATAAGGTGTATTTTATTTCTTTATGGCTTTTATTTCTACTTCTGCCAGTGTGACGTACTATAGCAGTGTTTTCAAATGGGCAGTACCTCAAATCTTAAACCTCTGACGGAAAAGCTCACTTTTGCACAGTACTGTTCTAAAACCTGAGCTTTCACCTAGCGCATGTAACACTTTAGGGAAAAAAAAGCTAAGGCTAAAAAATTAAATCACAATTCTTGTGGATGGAGTTTTGAATAGAATTTCAAGAATTTTTCATCATTCTACTTTCAGCTTGATACGAGGAGCCTAAGCTGCAGAGGGCATTTCCTGACCCTCTGCAAAACTTTAATCAGATATTATCCAGTTTCCATTTCATTAAAGAGCACACTCACAGCTGTTCTAGCTAAGTGCCTCATGTAATGAATTCAGTCTAACATCCGTGTGAAGAGGGGAGGGTTATTTTATGCATTGATACTGTGACACCAAGGAATTAATCATGATAGTCAAGGCAACACAGGAGGTCTGCATTAGTTTAAAAAAAAAAAAAATTCTCCACTCATCTGCATCATACAGTGGGACTTGAATTTACAAGTTCATGACTCCCTTCTGTGCTCTGGCCATACAAATGTACCTGTGAATGAAAGACTGATTTGTAAAACACACAGAGCGATATATCATAACTCACTGTGCTGTTTTTGGCTGGGGTAGAGTTAGTTTTCTTCATAGCAGCTAGTATGTCACTATTTTTTTGACTTGTGTTGGAAACAGCGTTGATAACACAGGAATGTTTCAGTCATTGCTGAGCAGTGCTTACACAGAGTCGAGGGCTTTTCTGCTGCTCACACCTCCCCACCAGTGAGTAGGCTGGAGGTGCCCAAGGAGTTGGGAGGAGACACAACCAGGACAGCTGACCTCAGCTGCCCAAAAGGATACCATACCAAATGACATTATGCTCAGCAATAGAAAGCCAGGGGAAAAGAAGGAAGACGTTCGGAGTTATGGAGTTTTTTCTTCCCAAGCAACTATTACACGTGGTGGAGCACTGCTTTCCTGGAGATGGCTGAACACTTGCCTGCTGATGGCAAGCAGTGAGTGAATTCCTTGTTTTGCTTTGCTTGCACCTGCAGCTTTTGCTTTAGCTATTAAAATGTTTTTACCTCAACCCCCAAATTTTCTCACTTTCACTTTTCTGTTTCTCTCTCCCATCCCACTGCAAGGGAGTGAGTGAGCTGCTGTGTGGTGCTTAGTTGCCAGCTGGGGTTAAACCATGACAGTGACGTGTAATAGTTTCAAATTGAGGAAACCACGTGTCCCTGAGCTGCTTACTGGTGCACTCAGTTTCAGTGTTGTTTCATAAATTTTCTCACATGCAGACTTGGGAACCCTGGTACTGTCCAGTTTTCCAGCTGGGTGCTCCATTTGCATATTCTGCGGACAAATAGCCACAAACTGGTAACACCATGAAGTTTTGACAAGACATCAATATCCTAATAAAACCATACAGACGGATTTAGGTCAATGCAGANAAAAAAAAAAAAATTCTCCACTCATCTGCATCATACAGTGGGACTTGAATTTACAAGTTCATGACTCCCTTCTGTGCTCTGGCCATACAAATGTACCTGTGAATGAAAGACTGATTTGTAAAACACACAGAGCGATATATCATAACTCACTGTGCTGTTTTTGGCTGGGGTAGAGTTAGTTTTCTTCATAGCAGCTAGTATGTCACTATTTTTTTGACTTGTGTTGGAAACAGCGTTGATAACACAGGAATGTTTCAGTCATTGCTGAGCAGTGCTTACACAGAGTCGAGGGCTTTTCTGCTGCTCACACCTCCCCACCAGTGAGTAGGCTGGAGGTGCCCAAGGAGTTGGGAGGAGACACAACCAGGACAGCTGACCTCAGCTGCCCAAAAGGATACCATACCAAATGACATTATGCTCAGCAATAGAAAGCCAGGGGAAAAGAAGGAAGACGTTCGGAGTTATGGAGTTTTTTCTTCCCAAGCAACTATTACACGTGGTGGAGCACTGCTTTCCTGGAGATGGCTGAACACTTGCCTGCTGATGGCAAGCAGTGAGTGAATTCCTTGTTTTGCTTTGCTTGCACCTGCAGCTTTTGCTTTAGCTATTAAAATGTTTTTACCTCAACCCCCAAATTTTCTCACTTTCACTTTTCTGTTTCTCTCTCCCATCCCACTGCAAGGGAGTGAGTGAGCTGCTGTGTGGTGCTTAGTTGCCAGCTGGGGTTAAACCATGACAGTGACGTGTAATAGTTTCAAATTGAGGAAACCACGTGTCCCTGAGCTGCTTACTGGTGCACTCAGTTTCAGTGTTGTTTCATAAATTTTCTCACATGCAGACTTGGGAACCCTGGTACTGTCCAGTTTTCCAGCTGGGTGCTCCATTTGCATATTCTGCGGACAAATAGCCACAAACTGGTAACACCATGAAGTTTTGACAAGACATCAATATCCTAATAAAACCATACAGACGGATTTAGGTCAATGCAGAAGATTTTCTAAAACATAGGTAACATGTATGCATGTGCACAAGACTAATTTTGACTTCAACAGATTTTTGAGTCCAGAGCCTATATACAAGAAGAAACAAAATTGAAGATGAGAAACCAGAAAGTTTAGCACTTTGACTTCAGTTAAAATCTGTACAAAGGGCAACTCAGCTTTAAGGTTTTATGTGAAAATACAGGCAACTCACTGTTTATGAAAGCAGTTTTTAAAAATTAACATTTTATGTTACTTCACTCAGTCTTTTTTCACACATTTAGGTGAACTTCTAGTAGCCTTTACCTAAGATTCCTTGCCTTATTCCCTATATAAAATAATGTGACTGAATTGATATGAAGTATTGGTAATTTGGAAGCATCTATAGGTGCAGATACATCAGCATTCTGTAGATGTTGAGTTCTTACTGCCAGGTGTAGGTTAAGAAGTGGCCCAGCTGAATAACAGTGCAGTAGAAATTAATTCAGACTCTGAGCATTTCATAACAGCCTCAGGAGAGTAGTCTGAGCTAGACATTTTGCCACTCTCACATGCTTATATGCCATTAAAACTGTCTTAAAGGATCTGATCACCATAAAATTTTCAACTTCCCAGAAATAATAGACTTAATGAAAGCAAGGATAGAAACGCTAAATAAAATTGCAGAAAAGTGCTGGGAAAAAAACGCAGTAGCCATTAACTCCACAACCCTGATGACATTGAGGCCGTGGATCTACATCGTTCTTACTGGTTCAGTATACATCCCCTTTAATGCATGAAACACATTAGTCTTCTTTTTTGAAGCATGGCTTTACAAAGACAAATGTCTATGTGTAAGGATGCTAAAAGCTCCCCTCTTGCTATGGCAATTTTGTCATTTTGGATCTCTGCCAAACACAGATAATTAATTCCTACTTCTGCCTCCTGACAAGAATTTCTTATTAAAATCACAGTTCTTAAACAAACTATGGTTCATTTTAAGATTCCAGTTTTAATGCAATACATCTTCTAATATGAAACACGGATTAAGAAATACAAGCATAGAACATCTCTGGGAGACATTTACTCAAATAGGCTTTTGAATACAATGCATGGCACTTCTGCTTTACCACTAATGATTAATTAATTCATGATTAATGGTTAAATGTAATACAAGAGATTCTATAAAGAAAAAAAAATTATAATGGAAGAATATTTGTGCACCCCTTTCTAAGATGATCATGTGATTTTGAATATACTTAATTACGTTAAAAGTATTTTCCCTTCTCTTTCACTTTAAAGCATAGAAGAGACTCACAGCTCTCAAGGCTATGACAACTAGCCCTGCAATAGACGTTTTTGTGCAAGCCTGCAGCTTCAGTTAACTGTTCACATGAGGAGTCACATAATGTGGTTTTAGTAGCTACAGCTTTTTGTATGAAGACGAGCTAGACTGGTATTTTATAGAAATCCCTGAAAAAAACATAACACAACACAACACAACATACACTGCTGCAAATTAATTATATTATCATAATCCATCAGCAATATCCCTAGAGAAGTAGGCATATGAAAGTGCTATCTTTCTTTTGCAGACGAGAAAGTGGAGATGTTAATTTCTGCTTTTCTCCTCAAGCTGCAAATTATGGCAGTGCATATATCAGAGTCCCTGGGCTAATTGTACTTTTGATCCATTCTGATTGCCTGAGGGTGTATTTTGAGATCAATACCAGTTAGCTCATGTGGCCTGATTTACCTTCATTACCTGCACTTCTTTTCTTGCAGGAACAAATGGTGCAATAGACAAATGCAAAATCATCTTAAGGCACAATATTATTTCTCTAGAAAAAAAAGAATATGACATGTGTCCAAAAAAATGAAATAGGCAATGTAAAGATATAAAAATTATCCATTTTGCAATCTTTTCCTGTATGACAACTCCGGTAGATTCAGCTTTCCTTCCACTATGGACGTCATCCTGAAACTGTTTAGTCACTTTGCTTTTCCATTAACAGTTTTCCTTCAATTCAAACTCTCAGTGAAATGATAATTATATTCACACACAATCTTACCAGTTGTATCACACTGCTATTCTTAGATAACAGATGACAGCTTCACAAGTGTTGGCAAGGATACCCATACAAGATTTGGTTTTACCAGTTTTCTGATCTAGGGATTCATCTGTCTGATGAAGTGCACTGTCTGTGTTTCAGGTGGTAATATAAAACATCAAGGTATATTTTTAATAAGAATATATATTTGTACTGGATTTATATCCCTTAAGGCTTCAGTAATAGTTTAGATTTAAGCAAAAATTTAATCTTTCAGGAAATACAATACACAATCTATGTTTACTTTCTGTGCCTTGTTAATTTCTCATCATGTGAGGAAAAAATACAATTTGAAAGAACACTTTTTACTTTAAAAAAAAAATATAAACCCAAACCACAAACAACAAAACATGACCTGCTTATCTGATACCAAGGAACCTGAAAACAGAAATAGACTTGCAAATAAGCAATTTTACATACAGTAGCTGATTTAAAAAAATAATAGTGCTAGTGACATTGAGGAAGAGATTAGCGTATAAGCATTTCAGACAGAATTTCTTTAAGCAAAGTGTAATTAAATTAGAACTTTCAAAGACTGGGCTTTTATAGTTTTCTCAAGGCAAAAGCCCTAAACAAACACAACACTGAACACTTGCTACTCGTATCACCACCAGGTATTTTGTAGCTATAGCATGATTTTAAGCAGATGCTTTCAATTCTCCAGTTAACGTAGAACAACATTAGAAATGATGTCTGAATGCCATGTAGCAATGCAGAAGAAGGTTGCAGTTGCAGAACTTCTCAGGGAATATGTGTTGATATGGGACTTCAGGCAGAGGAATTACTTGTGCCCTGTTCCTCCTGCAGAGGCTCACCCTGTTTACTAGAATTGGTAGAGATTTTTCACTGATTACCAAATGAGAGAAACATATAGACCAACACCTACACCCGTCAGGCTCAGTGCTGGGTGTCTTAAAAGTGGACATAGTTGTCAGTCCTATAGCAAACCATTGTATGGAAAATATTTTAAGTTTGTACAAGAGAGGCAATGAAAGACATCGCTAAGTAATACTGTAATTCAAATATAATCACTTAGCAATGGCATTGTACCTGACACAACTCCTTAACAGATGAGACATCTGTCATGATGCCATTGTACAAACGCAGACTTGAAAGCTAGTGTAGACTTATTTAAAGGGTGATTTAGAATGTTTTTATGACATTTTTGTAAGAGAATTCTTTTTAGCTTTTACATTACCTGATCTGTACCTAGCTATGCAAACATTTTGGTATTTTTTAGTTTTCATCTTGCAGGAATGTTTGCAGTTTGCAGTTCACAAATGCATGTTTGTAGACCAGCAATGCTATACACCCAATTATAGATCAGCACAGCAGTATTAAACAGTTCTAGATTCCTCCTTTCTTTTCAATTTCATGATAGCTACTCTGATTCAAGACTTGTTATTGTTAAAATGCATACATCTCAGACATTTAAACCTATAGATGTAATTTTGAATCTTACAAAGCTGCTTCCTACACTGTGAAGAGCAAAAGCTTTGTTTAAAAGGACAAATACAAAGAACTGACAGATTATGTAACTCTGCTTCACTCCCTGTTTCAAAAAATAGATCATTTCATAAAGATAAAATATCTACCTTCAGCTAGTTAAGAAAGAAATAATCTGTAAAAATAAACATCTTTACTTTTATGCCACAACTCTTTACCTGGTTTACTGTAAGAAAATTCTTACTTAAAATTGCTGAATGATGCTCTCATTTTTATTTTTATTTTAATTTTTTTCCTGCAAATTTAAGCTATTTATTTGTTGTTTATTTGCCAGTGAGCCACTGTCTTGACTCTGCTGCAACCATTAACAGTCCTATTCCTTTTAAATTATTATTCTTATTCCTGTGGATAAAAATAATTCTCCTACAGACAAAATCAGTTAATTTTGTAGTTCATAGTCATGAAACTTGTCCAAGGGAAGAGAAACCCCCAGAAACAACTTTTCTTCAGCCCTTTTACCTATAAAAGGTTGTATTAAAATCTGAGGGAAGTGCACATGAAATAGACAATGAAGAAGAAAGTATAAAAATCCGGAGTAAGTTAAGAATGTGAAACAGACAGAACTATGGATTGAACCCATTGCTGCCATTAAGAAGGAATGGTCCTTCACAAGACAGCTGACAAAACAATTTCTGTTCTTATGATGGTTTCATTAAAGTTCTGGCGGGCAGACTTTGGCCTGTTTACAGGCCTGGTTGACAGAATCCCTTGGGAGGCAGCCCTGAAGGGCAAAGGAGTTCAGGAAGGGTGGACATTCTTCAAGAAAGAAATGTTAAAGGCGGAGAAACAGACCATGCCTATGTGCTAGAAGATGAGCCAGTGGGGATGAAGACTGACTTGGCTAAACAGAGAGCTTTGGCTTGAACTTAGTGCAAAAAAAGAGAATTTATGACCTTTGGAAGAAGGGGCAGGCAATTCAGGAGGACTACAAAGATGTTTGGAGGCTATGCAGAGAAAGAATTAGAAAGGTCAAAGGTAGAAATAGAACTTAATCTTGTTACTCTGGTAAAAGACAATAAAAATGTTTCTATAAATACATTAGCAAGATAAGGAGGGCTAAAGAGAATCTCCATCCTTTATTGGATGC
>VZTS01011543.1:2053-12720 GCA_013400795.1 Pluvianellus socialis | reverse complement strand
AAAATTCTAAAAAAAAAAAAAAAAAAAAGAAAAAAAGGGGACCTACAGGGTTTCGGGGGCACCTTGTACCCCCAACACAGGTGTTTAGGCAGCACGTGGGTCTGGCAGGAGGGCAGGCACCTGTTCTGGTGAGGCTGGGTGTTGAGGGTCCTACAACCCAGCCCCAAAAGGTGACACCCCCTTCCTGCCACCAGGTCCACCTCCTCGAATGGCCTTAACCTGCGCCCCACAGGCTGGCCCCGGGCAGAAGTGGGGTGCCTGTGCTTGGGAATATGGGCACGGGGTGGCTCCAGCCCTGAGGGGTCCGTGGGGCGCAGAGGGACCCGCGGGTGCTGCCGTCCCGGCCGCTTGCGTAACCCCGACAGCCGCGGGAGGCGAAATGGGATTGCGGGGGATTACAAGGAACAGGCTCAGGCCGCTTGATTCTTGTTTCTAAAAGGAGCTCTTAAGCCGCTGTTGTTTTCCCGGTGCTTGGGATTAGGGCTGAGACATGTGAGGTGGCCCCCCAGGCTCCCCAGAGGGACCCCCCCGACCCTCCGCCAGCCCGCGGCTCCCCACCAGCGTGGGCTCCATCTGTTAGTGCCAAGCACGAGAGGAAAACAGGGCTGGGGGGTGACCACCCCTCCCTGGGTACCCCAAAACTTCCCCCCCCTCCCTCTCAAAAACCATCCCTCACCTCCACAGGAAAGGCACTGGGGGAGTGAGGCTCGTGGTGGCCCTGCAAATGGGTTGGGGGGCGGATTTGGTGACCCCAGCGCAGACCCCACTGTTGCTGGGGGGCACTGGGGTGCTATGGAGGGGAGGGGACGACTTGGGGTGCTCACCCCCCTCTCCGTGCTCCCTCTCTTGCAGAGATTATGCACGATGTGATCCGGAAAGTGAAGAAGAAGGGAGAATGGAAGGTGAGCGCCCGACCCCGGGGGAGCCAGGAGGGTGGGGAGGAGGACGCAGGAAAGGGGTTAGGTATGGGCAGGGAGCTCCCAAGGGTGGGGAAGGGGTGGGGAAGGGCATTTCCCGGGCTGCCCCCAGCTCACAGCCCCTCTCCCCAGGTGCTGGTGGTGGACCAGCTCAGCATGCGCATGCTCTCCTCCTGCTGCAAGATGACCGACATCATGACGGAGGGCATAACAAGTGAGTACCAGCTCCCAAACCTCATTGCAGGAAGGGCAGAACCCTCCGTCTGGTCCAGGGGTCCCCACAGAGGCATCTCCAGGCTGGCACGAGCCAGTCGAGGCGGCGGCGTGGCCCCTACCCAGCCCCATCCCACTTGGGATGGAGACACACTAATGGTGGATGACTCCCTCAGTGCCAGGCTGATGTTTCACAGCCTCCCTCCTTGCCTGCTGGGAACACCTTGTCTCCTGGCAGTATGTCAGTCCGAGGAGGACACCAGGTGTTATTTTTATGTCAGCCCTATAAATGGCTCCCTGCAGCGCTCGGAAAGGAGAAGGAAACCCCCGGCCGTGCATTGGGGGGTGTTCGGGGCGGTGGGGCTGGGTACCACCAGAGCATCGCCCCCCGTGCGGTCCCTTCCAGCGGAGGGATGTGAGGATAAACCAAGGCTACAGCAGGGTGGGAGCGCACAGACAAACCCACCGGTCCCCCGGGACCTTGCCAGGCACCCACGCACGCAGCCCCAGGTGGGCACCACAGGGCAGGACGGAGAGGGGACAGCCCCTGCCCCAGCTCCCGGGTGGGCGTAGGCGAGTGGCTGGGGGTGTTTTGGGCACGGAGGGGTTGGCAGGGCTGGTCCTGCGCTGCCATGGGATATCCAACACCCCTGCGTCGCCGAGTGTCCCTGCTCGCATCCGTCCCTGCCACAGCCCCTGTTTTTTTCCCCCGCCCCAAGTTGTGGAAGACATCAACAAGCGCCGGGAGCCGCTGCCCAGCCTGGAGGCCGTCTATCTCATCACCCCCTCCGAGAAAGTGAGTACGTGGTGCGGGGACATGGCCTTTGGCTGGGGGGTGGTGGGGGGAAAGTCCACCCTGGGGTGGCATCTTGGCTCCAGCGAGGCCAGTGCCCCCTGGGGTGGTGGACCAGAGGTGCAGAGCCTCCCCTGTGCCGGGAGGGGGGACGCTGGGTGACCCTGCTGAGATGCCCGTGGTGCCACCCTGCCCAGCCCAGCGGGTCCCTTCTCTCTTGCAGTCCATCCACTCCCTCATCAGCGACTTCAAGGATCCCCCCACCTCCAAGTACAGAGCTGCCCACGTCTTCTTCACTGACTGTGAGTACCCGGAGGGGAGGGAGCGTCCCCGTCACTGAAATGCATGAAAGCAGGCGGGGATGGAGGGATGCTGAGCCCTACCCTCCTCCTCCTCCTCCCCTTGCAGCCTGCCCCGACGCCCTCTTCAATGAGCTGGTGAAATCCCGTGCCGCCAAGGTCATCAAAACCCTGACGGAGATCAACATTGCCTTCCTCCCCTCCGAGTCCCAGGTGAGACCGGGCTGGGGATTGTCCCCACCAGGGTGGTCCATGGGATGGGACAGCTGGGGCGTGCTCCGGGTCCTTCTCCATCCCATCAGGGTTTGTGTGACAGCCTCGCAGCCCTGGCTGGCCCCTTGTCCCCTGCTCAGCTCTCGCTCCCTGTCTCCTTCGATTACTTCTCCGGGCTGATCCGTCACCGGGGATTTAGCGGGTGCTGCGCTTTGGCCCTGTGACGGCAGCTCCATTGGCTGGCCCTGTNCGGCCGCTCCATTGGCCGGCCCTGTGCCCCCCCCCCCCCCGGCACAGCCCCCAGCCAAGGGCACCAAGAAGCCAGCCCTGTGCCATCTGCCCCTGCTGGGGACATGGGGACCAGGGGTACAAGGAGGGGACAGATGGTGCCAGACCCGCTTGGTGTCATTAACCCTACGAGCCTCAGCATTCCTAGGGAGAAAAACAGGTGGAAGATGAACTCTCGGCATCTCCACGCGCAGCCAAATTGGCTTCTGGTCTTTACTGGTGGCACGGCCAGGGAGCAGCGTGTCCCCTCTTGTCCCTGGCTCTCTGGTTCCCTGCCTGGGAGCAGGTGGTTGCTGTGGGTGGGTGGGGGTCTCCTGCCTCCTCTGCTCACACTGGCGGCTACGCGTTGGGTAGGGACCGTGCCGTGGAGCTGGGGAAGGCAGGAGGGTCTGGAGCTGGCAGCCCAAGGGATGCCCTGAGCATCACTAACCTCTGGCTGCCCAGTCCCGGGCTCAGGTGGGACCTTCGTCTGGGGTTCAATCTGGTTTCCAAACCCACCGGTGTGTCCTGCGGGGCCGCTCTCCTCTGGACCTCCCCCTCGGCGCAGCCCCTCTAACCTCCCTCCCGCTGCACCTCCCAGGTTTACTCCCTGGATTCAGCCGACTCCTTCCAAAGCTTTTACAGCCCCCACAAGGCCCAGATGAAGAACCCGATCCTGGAGCGCCTGGCAGAGCAGATTGCCACGCTGTGCGCCACGCTGAAGGAGTACCCGGCTGTGCGGTACAGGGGGTAAGGGCAGTGCGGTCGGCACCCCCCCAGGGACCTGCCCTCTCCCCCGGCAGCGCGGCAGAGCCGGGGCCGTGCCGAGCGTGGGGCATGGATGAGCCGGGCTGTGTCCGGTGCTGGCGAGGGCGTGGGGATGGAGGAGATGGTGGGAAGGACAGACGGTGGAAAAACAAGGCTCAGACTTGAAGATGCTCTGTCAAACGGGGGAGGTTGGGACCTTAAGATCCAAGTGGCACCAAGACAAAGCAGAGCACCCCAAGGAGAAGTGGAAATGGGCAAGAAAACCTGCTCAGGTCCCTCCTCTCCTATGGGACAATGACATTCCACAAGGAAACCAGCAGCTCCTCCCCATCCTGTGCTGGTAAGAGCCAACCACCCTGCGGAGCTGACCTCTCCTCCTGCCTCCTCCAGGGATTACAAGGACAACGCCATGCTGGCACAGCTCATCCAGGACAAGCTGGACGCCTACAAGGCTGACGACCCCACCATGGGTGAGGTGAGCAGGGACGGCGCGGGCAGCCGCGGGGGAGGATGCTCGGGAGATGCTTCACTCCTGAAGCCCTGCTCGAGCTCTGCCACGCGGCGGTTGCAGACCCCAAGTGGGGACCCTGAAACGGCCCCAGCTTCTCCTGACCGCCTGGGGGGCTGCAGGAGCCCCCAGCCCTGCTGCTGATGGCTCCCCCCCTGACTCTGCAGGGTCCGGACAAGGCTCGCTCCCAGCTCCTCATCCTGGACCGCGGCTTCGATCCTGCTTCCCCAGTGCTGCACGAGCTGACCTTCCAGGCCATGAGCTACGACCTGCTGCCCATCGAGAACGATGTCTACAAGTGAGTGCAGTGCTGCCATCCCCGCAGCCCGCCTTGGACCCCACGAGTCCAGCCCTCGAGCGGGAGTTGGGAGCTCAGCCATGAAGTCTGAGCCTCAACATCTCTCCGTCTGTCACAAGTCAGGAGTTGGAATGGAAAAACCATTCCTGCCTGCAGCCTGGCAGGCGGTATGGGCGGGATTGATGGAAAAGGGGCTTTTCTAGCCTTCAGCCCTTGCCCCTTCCCCGTATTTAGCAGTTGAAGGGGTACAAGAAGGCAAGACGTGAAATCAAGTTGAAATAACTTCACCCCGCTGCTGGCAGAGCCAAGAAGAGCCCCCATGTCCCCCCACGTCCCCAGAGCCCAGGCAGCAAGGGGACGGTGTGCCCCTCGGCCCCATCCCCACTGTGACACTCCCTGCCCTCTTCCCAGGTATGAGACAAGCGGCATCGGGGAAGCCCGGATTAAAGAGGTTCTCCTGGACGAGGATGACGACCTGTGGGTCACCCTGCGCCACAAACACATCGCCGAGGTGTCCCAGTGAGTGTCCCTGCGGGCAGTTTGCCAGCTGGGTGGGACGTCGGCTTGGAATTGCCACCCACCCCGCTGTTAGGGTCCCCTCCCCGCTGACAGCTGTGACCTCCTCCTCTCCCTAGGGAGGTGACCCGGTCCCTGAAGGAGTTTTCTTCGAGCAAGAGGATGAACACAGGCGATAAGGTGACCTGGCGGCACCCACTGAGCTGGGGATGGGCACCTGGGGGGCTCAGCCATGGGCTGGCGTGTGGCAGAGTCTCCTGGGGACACATGATGGGGACCTTTGCAAAGAGCCAAGGGTGTTCAGGTCCCTGATGGGGGATGATGACTGTGGGGTGCCGGCCCAATGCCTGGGGCTGGTGAAACAGGGTGCCTTGGGAGAGCACTGCCCCACGGGAGTCACTTTGCCCCTGTCACAGGGGCCGTGCCCGTCCTCAGTGGCTGCCTCTGTCCCCGGCCAGTTCCATTGTGGAGGCCCCGAGGTGGTGGCAGTGAGGGGACCCCGCTGGAAACAGGATGTGAAAATGGCCAGAAGCTGAAGGCAGCATCTCGGCCTCAGCCCAAGCATGCGGGGGTTCCAGAGGAAGGTCCTGGGGGGGATTCTGCCCCCACCCCCCAGCACTCCAGTTTGCAGAGCTGCAGACCCCCTCCCTGCCCCTCGGCCACAGCGGAGCAGAGCTGGCAGTGCCACAGCAGACGTCACCAAACCTCCGTGAGGGGCTGATGTGGGGACAGAAGTCCTTGGCAGGGTCATCCCCTCTCTGCTCCTGGTCCCTAAGTCCCCGAGGGTGAGTGACCGTGTCCCTTTCCCTCGCAGACCACCATGAGAGACCTGTCCCAGATGCTGAAGAAGATGCCGCAGTACCAGAAGGAGCTCAGCAAGGTACGAGGAGCGGGGGGAAGGTTCGTGCAGAGTGGCTGCTGCTGAGCCCACCCGGGGAGCGGGTGATGGCAGCTCTCCCCAGAGGGTCCCAGACCACAGGTGGGGGCTGAGGCTGCGGTGGTGGCACGGGGACCTTCGGCTGCTGCCAGCACTGTGAGGGTGACTGCAACCACTTGTGTCTCCCCAGTACTCGACCCACCTGCACCTGGCTGAGGACTGCATGAAGCACTACCAGGGCACCGTGGACAAGCTCTGCAGAGTCGAACAGGTACTGGCTTCCCCAGCCCCACATCCCCCACACGGGGACAACTGGGGCTAGCAGCTCCTGCCCCACAGCTCAGCACTGAGCCCTGGGGTGAATATGTGTGTTCTCTGCAGGACTTGGCTATGGGCACTGATGCTGAAGGCGAGAAGATCAAGGACCCCATGAGGGCCATTGTCCCCATCCTGCTGGATGGCAATGTCAGCACCTACGACAAGATCCGCATTATCTTGCTCTACATCTTCCTGAAGAACGGTGAGCGGGAGAGATGGGCAGGATGTGCAGGCAGCTCTGGGTGGCGAACAGCTCAGGGGCTGGATGAGATGAGCTGGATGGAAGAGCTCAGCCCCGTCTCCCTGACCGCCATCTCCCTCTTGCATTGCCAGGTATCACCGAGGAGAACCTGAACAAGCTGATCCAGCACGCTCAGATCCCGGCAGAGGACAGTGAGATCATCACCAACATGGCCCACCTCGGGGTGCCCATCATCACAGACGTGAGTGTCCACCTCCCGCTCCCCACAGCCCTCCTCGCCCCTCGGGAGGGCCATGGCACCCGCTCTGTACCCTCCGGGAGGCCCACAGCACCCCTGCGGGGTGGCCCCGGTCCCACCACCGCAGCCCCCGTGTCTCAGGGTGTCCCTGTGCTCTTTCTGCCCAGTCCACCCTGCGCCGCCGGAGCAAGCCGGAGCGGAAGGAGCGGATCAGCGAGCAGACCTACCAGCTCTCCCGATGGACTCCCGTAATTAAGGACATCATGGAGGTGAGCCAGCAAGGACAGGGGCAGGGGATGGAGCAGGGACCTCAGCACCGCCCAGGAAGGGAAGCTGGCTGCTTCCAGCCCAAACCCTGGCACCTCTCCCCGACACGTGCCCTCCGGGCTGCTTGCTGCCTGAAGTGGCAACGAAGTTGGGATGTTTTGGGAGGTTTTCCTGGCCCCCACATGCACGCTGGCCCCCGGTGGGTTGCACAGCCCCGGCCAGGCTTGCACATGATCCCTGCGAAGCAAAACACAACCACAGACTGGTTGCTCCTTGTGCTGCACTGGGTGCCATGGTGAGCACGGCTGGGTGGCCTCGTGGCAGCGTTGCCCATGTCGTGGCTGAGGAGGGGGACAGCCACAGCACCATTCACCCCTGCCTGCGGCCACAGCGGGTTCCTGCGGGAGCCACCCCCTGAGCTCTGCGCTGGGGTAGCACCGGGCAGAGCCAAAAAATGATTTTCTCCAGGCGCTGCCTTTCTCCTGACCCGCTCCCTCTGGGCCACCCCTCGCCTTGGAGTGGCCTCCTGGGGTTTGCGGGGAGCGGGGCGGGGGTTTTCCAAGCCCTGAGGCTGCACCCCAACGTGGACATTTCCCACCTACTCGGAAAGACCCTGGAGCCACATTTTGGGGAGGGGGGATGGCAGTGCCACCTCTGCTCCCAGGCACTGATGACAAGCAGAGCCCCGGCTCCTTTGATTTCCAAGAGCACCCGTAACCCCAGCTCATGCTTCCCTCTACCACAGCCTGTGCCAGCCCTCCAAGGGGGGCTTTAGGCACCCCTAAACCTCATCCCCAGGACCCGAGGGGGCTGCTCAGAGCACCAGCATCTCACCAAAAGCTTACAGAGAGCATTAACCCCCTCCACGCTGATCAGGACAAGCGTAGGTCTCTTACCCCAGGGCTGGGTCACAGGTTGAAGCCTCCAGCTGACCTCATGCCCTTGAGCATCCCAGGAAAAGATCCTGGTTAGTATCCCGCCTCCACTTACCCTATGCCAGACACTCCCGAGCTCAGGGTGGGCCTCACGCTGTACCCCAAGCTGCTGCCACCCCACGCTGCCCCTACCCTGTAGCAACCGAGCAGCACCCTCCTCCTCCTGAGCACACCCTATTATGGGAACACCCCCAAATTCTTCCCAAAAGTGAGGCCATGCAAATATATGCGCATGAATCCTGCCCCGCTTGGGCTAACCCTCCTGGGCACAGCCCTGCAAGGGGGGGCTCTGGGACCCGGGATGCGCCCGGATCCTTGATGATTTCCCTCCTGGGGGGGGACTGTCTGCCCGCAGGATGCCATCGATGACAAGCTGGACACCAAGCACTACCCGTACATCTCCACCCGCTCCTCCGCCTCCTTCAGCACCACTGCCGTCAGGTGGGTGCCCCGCGTCCCCCGCCGTGTGCCTTAGCACCTGTGTCACCATTGACGTCCATCCCACACCTGCCCGGAGGGGCCGTATCCATCAGCAGGTCCACAGGCATTCCGTGCCTCAGTTTCCCTACCTGAGCAGCGCTCGTGGCTGGCGAGCTGGGCTCTACCGGCTCTAGCAGCGGTTTGGGAGCTAATTAGCATGTGATTTGGTTCAGATGTGAACTCAACGCACGGCTTGTTGCTCCTGCCCATCCTTCATCCTTCTCCTCTTCCTCTCTCTAGTGCCCGCTACGGCCACTGGCACAAGAACAAGGCCCCCGGCGAGTACCGAAGCGGCCCCCGCCTCATCATCTTCATCCTGGGCGGCGTCAGCATGAACGAGATGCGCTGTGCCTACGAGGTGACGCAAGCCAGCGGCAAGTGGGAAGTGCTAATAGGTGAGTGGGAGCCGGGGCTCGGACCCTGCGCCCCGTCGCGCTGGCTGCTCATCCCACGCTCCCACCGCCGCCCCGCGAATTCCCGGCTCCTCTTGACTGCGGGAGCCGGAGCTCAATTCCCGGCTCCTGCTGACTGCGGGCGCCGGAGCGCTGCGGAAAGGTCTTCTCCCCCGCCGCCCGCTGTCCCCCTTGTGCCCCACCTCCTCAGGGGCAGGACGTGTCCCTCCACCCGTCCCCAGTTTCGCTCCCGTTTTTCCTTTCCCTGGCTGGTTTTCCTCAAGCCCAGCTGGGTGAACGGGAAGGGGGTTTTGCAGCTCGAATTCCTCCCGTCGCCCCCCGTGTTTCACGCTTCTCCTTGGGGCGAGCGAAAAAGCTGAGTAAAGAGGCGTGCAGCACCGCACGCCGACCGCCATGCGCCCTGCGCCTGCAGCAGGAGGCGCGTTTTCCCGTTGCGGGCGCGCTGCGTGTCCCGTTAGACGCGCGTGCCACGGGACGTGCGTTCCGTGCTCGCTCTCGGCATCCCGGCTGCGCTCCCGGAGGAGCCGTGGGCCAGGCGTGGGTGACACAGTGGAAGTCCTGCCTGATGTTAGCAAGGAGCTTTTAGGTCGCCTTAAATTCCCCCCCAGGGAAGCACAGCTGGATGCATGCCTTGTAGGGCAGGGGCAGGAGCCCCTCGCTGTCTCATCAGGTCCTTCGATTGTCACCTGGGACAACTGGTAGAGCCTTTTGCCGGCTCCTTGTATTCCCCTGGGAGCAGCAGCCCCTTCTCCATCACCTCCCGCAGCCCCCGGCCGTGTCCCCCTACCACCAGACCCACCACGGTGGTCCAGCTCCATCCTGCCTCTCGCCCATCTCATCCCGCGTTTCTCCGCGGACCATCCCGTGCATGCGCCTACGATGCTCCGGGTGGCAACCGCGTCCTTCCTCACCCCAAAAAACAGGGGTGGAGGGGGGGTGGGGGGGGCGGGTCTTGGCGCAGCCGTCAGCCCCGCTCTGTTCTCCCGCAGGTTCTACTCACATTCTCACTCCCACCAAATTTCTCATGGACCTGAGGCACCCCGACTTCAGGGACTCTACTAGGGTATCATTTGAGGATCAGGCTCCAGCAATGGAGTGAGCCAAAGAAACCAAGTAAAGGCAGCTTACTAACGAAAAAGAAACTCTTCCTCCCCGAAGGGTTTTCTTTGATTCTTCTGTTCCTCCTTTCTTTAATTATTATTTTGGGTTTCCTTTCCGTTTGGTTCTCCGATAAGAAAATGCTTGCAGTTCCTCCTTCCAGGTGGAAAAGCATCCAGCGCCGCTCCATCATCCCTCTGCCATGTCTCTTGGCCAGACCTGGCCGGCTCCTTCATGCCATGAGTTCCCCCTCTCCAGGGCCGGAGGGGCCGGGGGCGGCGGGTTGGGGTCCTGCCTGCCTGGCAGAGGCGTCCCGGGGCCGGACAGGGGGACGGAGCGCCCCGGGATGCTGCCGGAGCGGGGCTGGGGGTTCGGTGCCTGGGAGAGGAGTGGGCAGCGGTGGGCACATGGCACAGACCCCAGCACTTGTCTCAGCTCCGGCCCCTCTCATCCCCCACGGCGCTGCCCTGACCATTCCCCACCCCAGCTCCATTGGGGCTGAATTCCTGAGTCGATGGGAAAGCTCAGGTTTGCTCTGGGTGCCCTTGGATGGGCAGGATCCCCCCAACGTTGCAGACGCCCAAAAGCACGTGCCGGCGTTTAGCTGCCGGTGGTTTTGCCGGCGAGACCCGTCATGGCATCCCCCGGAGCCGCCGCTGCCGCGTGTTGGGATGGGATGTTGCCAGGGATGCGGCACGGGTGGCGTTGGAGGGCAGGAGCCGGCTGGGAGCTGCCGCTGCTCCGTGCCGGGCAGCCCCCGAGCGAGGGGCAGCGGGAGGCGAGAGCCCTTTTCCTCCTCCCTTCCCACCCGTTCCCCTCCCAAACGCCTCCTGGACCCAGCGATGCTCCCTGCGGGCGGGGGAAGAGCCCGGGGACCCGCAGAAGGTCCCTCCATTCCCGGCTGCTCCCTGCCCGCGCCTCCCGCCGCCCGCCCCGTGCATCCCGCTGGCTTTTTTGGCCAGTGCCTCCTGCATCCCCAACGGGGCCAGGAGCCACCACGCCGGCCACGATGCCACTACACGGGCACCTCCCGCCCCACCCCCCCCC
>VZTS01011539.1:0-24873 GCA_013400795.1 Pluvianellus socialis | reverse complement strand
GCGGGCTGCGGCCGCCGCGGCGTGCGGCACGGGGAGGCCCCGCACTGCCGCCCCTGCACTGCCCCCCCGCGCCCCCGGCAGCGACTGCGACAAACGCCGACAGCGCTCGCACGGCCGGGTCTCGCCAGGCCGCAGTTGGGTTTGAAATCTCTTCTTAAAAGTCAGCAGTTTTTCTAAATTTTTAGGTTTTCCCTTTTGTTTGGTATTTAACCTGCTTTTGATAAAAATTTACAATTAATTAATTTGCCAGCATACATGCTGCAAACACTTCTGGAGAAATCACAGTATCACAGCACTCATAGAATCACAGAATGGTTTGGGTGGGAAGGGACCTTAAAGCCCATCCCGTCCCCCCCCTGCTGAGGCAGCCACAGCACGCTCCCACCGCCCCGCACTTGGCCCTGGCGCGGAGCAGGGACCCAGCCCGGCGCTGACCCCTGGGGCGCAGCTCACGCTGCTGGGAAGTGAGGCAGCGCTGTGACTCCCGCTGGGAACGACCCACATGTTTAATACAGTTGTCATAAGTCAATGACAAGTTTCACTCATTACTAATCTAGCTGAGTAACTAGTAGGAAGCTCCGAAGAAGCATCCAAAGAAACAGCCTTCCAAAGAATCAGTTTCACATTTAAAACACAACTTGGTGAGGGAAAGATGGTAGAGTGACCATGTAGGTACGTGACTAGAGATTACAGCACAGAGTTGAAAGATGCTGTTGACACTTGACAATTGTTTCTGCATTTAACGCAATTTAAATTGACCAGTCATTGAGTAACAACCCAGTGCTCCCTGCTTTGGGAGCACTCTCATCGGTCACGCTGTCCGTGGACTGACAGATCTTTGCTTCAATTCTACATGGTAACAAACCACCCTCGAGTCAATCTTCCAAAGAGCGGACGGAAGATGTCCCTCAGGAAATGGCCTGAACCACAGCAAATTAACACAAAGCATCCACAACTAATTGTTGCCTCCCAAGAGCTGCTCTTCAGCTAAGAACTTGAGTTGCCTTAGATGTAACTAGAAATTAGACAAAGACAGGATACCCCTATGAGCGATGAGATCCTGAGGCAATAGGTTTTGTATGCTGGTTTTTGGCAAGTCACAGATGTGCTTCTCTACCCTGTAACATTTAGGAATCCAAGGAATCTGATCCACGAGCAGTGATAAACATTTAAACATTGTACTAGAAAAGTGTCACTGACTGCTTGCTGTGTACTGGCAGAAGTCACAGGCTAATGGAATAAACTTAAATTATTCTAATAAGCAACAGAAGAGATCACAGACTCCACGTAAATCAGAGATACACAGAATGATGGTGGTGTGTGTAGATCGGTTAAACTAAGACCTAATACCTACTGCATGAAAAGAAAAACTGCAGAGTCAAGCAGGCTGGTTTTCTGCAACTGGCTGGCAGCGCCGCCGCGCTCATCATAATACACAGTATCACAAGGACACAGGAGAGGAATTCCCCCCAGGTACCTGTAGGACTGCACCTGCAGGAGCCCAGCACGGCACCCTCTAACCTAAGGGCTCCCTAGGAGCTGGGTGACGTACTGACGTCTGCCCCCGAGGCCTGCACAGGCTCACTTTCCTCTGAGAGAGATCTGCCAACGGAAGTCAAAGCAGCAATTGTAATGTGGCTACGTTCACGCAGACGCTGCCTGGAGTGGTGGCAACAGTTCAGTGTTAGCAAAAAGCAGTCCTGCAGCAACAGAGGGCTAAAGAGTTTGTAAATCCAACCCCAACATATCTGTTATGGATCAGCTAGAACAACTTTCAGGAGTCTTGCAGGAATACAAGCATACGGTCATGAGCACTGTGAAGTCATTTCACAGAAATGGAGGAAAAAAGCTAGAACGGATTTACATTTTTATGACAAAGATCAATTCATACACTTCAAATATGTAATAAAAACAAGTCTACAAAAAGGGGAGACATTTCATACTCACAGAATACCTTGATATTCTCAGTCAGTTTCACAGCTGTGTTTCTTAGAATGTATAACCAGAAAGAAATACATGCCACAGAGATAACCTGCTCCAATTTCCTATCAACCTGCTTCTAACATTGTACAGCACTACATCTCTTACTTGGCGGACAATTCCTGGAGCTGCTAAAAGCAACGCTGCTTTGGATTGTGTGTGTACATTCACACAAATGCACATTCTAATTGCGGTACGGGCGGAACAGAATATAGGTAAAGAAATGTTTTCTCTGCTTACCTGGCCAGTAATAAAGCACGGAACTGTGAGCTGGATCTAGCAATAGGCCCGTATGAGCTGATACAGCCTGCTGTCTGTCCTTAGGAGACACTAGCAATGCGAGTGGTCTGTGCTCCCCAAAAAGGCCTCCCACTACAACCTCAACTACTGCACCACGATGGGAAAAGGTAGGACTCAGCGGATCTACCTTCTAGGAATGTACCTGATACACCTGTACAGGCAGCTGGGGAAGCAGCTGCGGAGGAGAAAGGTGCCCCAAACCCAGGATCCAGTGTGACTAGGCTGGATCCCCTCGAGATCAACTATGCAAGAGTCCAATCATGAAGGACAAGTAAGGCATTCATGGTACGAGCTGCGTAAAAACGTGTCAGCCTCAGAGTGGATGTGACATGGGTTTATAAATGCAGAAAAACCTCCAAGCATTTGCACATGCCATCTTTCCACCAACATAGTGTTTTGGGTCAAGTCCTCTGAAGGTGGTGGTGGAAACCCTGGCATACACAAACACCGCCATGCCTTGTGATTCACAGGCAAATCTAGGCTAAGTGTGAGACTGAAATTCCATCAAATGCAAATTATCTGAGCCAAACTAGTGTTGGTCTGACGCTTATAACCATTACAGTCTGGATTAAATTAATCCTCGGTGTCATTTACTTCGTAACACAATGAAGGCTGATCTGTATGCATACTGTCCAAAGAGCTGACCTGATCTATGCCCCTCTGCAGTGGCCTGAGACAGTCCAAATAAAACTGAGCTTTAGCCACACAAGGCCTGGGTAATCCCTTTGCAATACGCTCAACAAAGTATGGAACCGAACCATCAGGAACCTTGTGTGCTTCTATGTGCCGTTTAGTCTTTTGGATCTGACTTACCATCACAGCAAGTTTTCCACAATTTAACTGAGTGTATGTTTCAGAACTTAAAATACAGGCATCAGTTCTTGGCATGTTTCGCGGTGACTGTCCCTGCTTAAACTCAGTGGTTCGCTATTTAAATAGAGTCTGGAGTGAGTAATGGCGTTATTGCTGAATTGTGTTCCTCAACATTTCACTCCTCTCTAGAGAAAGACGCTGAAGATCCTTCTTAATATCAGGATGATCTTCCAGGTCTTCATATAACGATCGAACAATGTCCAGTTTCCTGTAGTCCATTGGTTTGACCAGACTGCGAACAACCTGGAGACATCTCTCTTTCAGGGTGAACACTGAGGACAAAAACACACACGGGACCTCGTCACAAGGACTCTCGTTAGCCTCCACCACAGACAGTACTTCTCCAGGCAGGTGAATAAATTAACATAACATGCAGCAGTGTTATTCACAACACACTAGACTCTCTAGAAAGAGAGGAAAAGAACCTGTTTCCTCTTGTGAGGTGCTCTACGAAACCCCATAGAGACATCCACAAATGAGAGGTCTCTCAATAGCTCTAATCAAAACAGCACGACAACACAGGTCTGTCTAGGAACTCTCACGATCTCTTCCCATTTTCAAAGAAGGGAGATTTAGGTTAGATCTCAAGAAGACATTTTTCACCATGAGGGTGGTGAACCCCTGGCCGGGGTGTCCCAGAGCAGCTGTGGCTGCCCCGTCCCTGGAGGTTCAAGGCCAGGCTGGACGGGGCTTGAAGCAACCTGGGCTGGTGGGAGGTGTCCCTGCCCAGGGCAGGGGGTGGGATGAGATGAGCTTTAAGGTCCCTTCCGACCTAAACCATTCTACGATTCTTAGAGTAATGAGATTTAATTTTTCAAATCTTGATTTTTCACTAGATCCTTACGCTGAAGTCCAAAGAGAGCCAGTACAAAGTTCACCGCTTCCCAGGCCACGCGCAGTCCCGTTCCGTTTACCTGGCAGCGTGATGTCTGCCTTGTTGACGTTGGGAGCCGCGACGAGCAGCTCCTGCTGGTTGACGAGGAGGCCATCGTTTGTCCCCGCGTCCCGGAACAGCCAGAGGTGACCTGGGAGAGAACAAGGCGGAAAAGCAGCCGTTTATTTTACTTTAATGAGCAGTTTTGATGGGCCACACACGTCCTCACGCCGTTTACAGGCCACCACCCTGGGCGACCGGAGGGATGGGATGTCCCCGAGCGTGTGGGGTGGATGTCGCCGAGGAGGGGGGCGGCGAAGAAACCCGCCCGCCGGACGGTACCGAGGAGCGAGGCCTACCTCAAGCCCGGCCCGGCCTCACCTACCCCGGTAGCTGTGCATGATCCGCCCGGTGCGCGGCTGCAGCACCGGGTAGTAGCGCGGCCGCCCTTCGAAATCCAGCCAGATAGGCAGGACGGAGCGGGGGCTGCGGTTGTTGAAGACGATCTGGGAGAGTTCGCGGGTGTCGACGGAGCGGAGGAGCGGGGCNGGCCCGCCCCCCTCGCGCATGCGCGTCGCCGCGCCGCCGCGGCGGGGAGCGCGCGCGCCGGGCCCGCTCGCTCTGAGGCGATGAGAGCGGTCCGACGGCCTGTAGCTGGGGGAGAAGGGAGAAACCCCGCAAAAAAACCCAATTCCTGTTACTCCTCAGCGCCTGGCACCAGCCTTCCATAAAGAAAACAAAAAACGAAGGGACATTTTTAACGGAAACGGTGTTAAATTGTGTAACTTGGAGCACAGAGTGGAGGTATGCCTGCCTATCTGTCTATAATCTACCCATCCATCCATCCCTCCCTCCCTCCCTGTACCTTTTCAGGCCAAAAGGTATGACTGGCATTTTAGTGATCTTTAACTCAAGAAAACAAACAAACCAACCCCCACACACACACACACCAACCAACCAGCAAACTCATATTCGTGCTTGGTTTTCATAGAATCACGGAATTGTCCGGGTTGGAAAAGACCTTTTAAGATCTTTTTACTGCTCTGTAATTCAAGGAAAAAAAAAAACAAAACCAAAAACTAACACACACCAAACGGCAGACTCAATCTGCACACTGTATTTTGGTTCTGCGCTTGGTTTTCACAGAAACACAGAATGGTCCAGTTTGGAAGAGACCTTCAAGATCTTTTTGCTGATCTTTAACTCAAGAAAATGATAAAAAACCCCACACGAAACGGCAGACTCAAACTGCACACTGTATTTCGTTTCTGTGCTTGGTTTTTGTAGAGTTGCAGAATCGTCCAGCTTGGAAGTGACCTTTAAGATCTTTTTACTGATCCTTAAGAAAAAAATGCAAACCACACCACCCAACAAACTCAAAACGCACACTGCATTTTGTTTCTGTGCTTGGTTTTCACAGAATCACCCAGCTTGGAAGGGACCTTTAAGATCATCGAGTCCGACCATCAACCAGCACTGCCAAACCCACCCCAACCCACGTCCCTCAGCACCACGTCTGCCCGGCTGGGAAACACCTCCACTTCCCTGGGCAGCCTGTTCCAATGTTTGGCAACCCTTTTGGTGAAGAATTTTCTCCTGATATCCAATCTAAATCCCCCCTGGCACAACTTGAGGCTGTTCCCTCTTGTCCTATTGCTTGTTGTTACTTAAAAAAAAAATAACAACACGATAATAAAAAACACTAACAAACTAAGGTGTCAATGCATTGTTAAGACTAATAAATCCAAGTTAAGCTGTACAGTTCACTAGAGCAGGAAACAGGGAAAATCTGCGGTGATTTCGTTTGGCAAGGTTGGCACTCGCACCCTTGAAAGAAGTTATGTTACCAGGAGGAAAATGCCACTAGGAAGTTACACAAGGCTCTCGTATCCTCAGTCTCTAAATAGATCATGAGGAAATGACTGAATACCAGAATCATTTTCTCTAAAACCAAGAAGTCCTTCCTCTGTATCCCTCTTTCTTCATCTTAAGAATATCCTTTTGCAACCCCAAAACTTTTCTTGGAAACACCTGTTACATCAAAACTTCCATCGAAAAAAGTTTGTCAGGAGCAAGGCAAGACACATTCAAACCCTTATGCCCTGAAGCAGACTACTAGGCTGTTATTTATAAATAGAAGTATGAAGGAGATGCATAACTTCAGGCACTGTGTCCAAGACTTTCCGATATTCCCAAATAGCTTACATGCATGGATTCTTTTCATGTTCAAGTCTGAGCTTTTGTGCCGGGTTTCAGAAATGAGTGCCTAAAATTAGGCTCCTCAGTAACTCCCGATTTTCAGAAGAACTGAGAGTGCAGCAGCACTCCATGGTGATAAAGGGAAGTGCAAATCTACATCGGTTTGAAACTCAGGCTGTGACTATCAGAAACAACATATGGCAACAGGAACCAAATTTGGCTCCTTTAGTATGTCTGCCTTTGACCATAACAGGTCAAAGTTTTTAGAGAGTTTTTAGAGAAATACAGTACTTGCAACTCTAAACGTCAATGGTTATCTACTCTTCAAGAACTCAGGAAAAACATGCTAGGAAAAGAAAAGTGTAATTCCTTTGTTTTAACAAAGTATTAGAGTATGTAGATAGCCACCTCATGCAAGGTGTGCATCACCTTGACACCATCATAGAAACCGTGCAGCGTGGAAAGGAATTAAATGGACACTGTTGGCACTGTTTCATCCAGAAAGACAACTATATAGCAAATAAAGGGCTGCACTATCCTTTACTGGACATGGACCAGAAAAAGAATACAATTAAGACTTATCTCATATGCAAAACTTCTAAAACTTTAATACCTGTTAATTCAACTCTAAACACTTACACATAGTTAGCATGAATACACCGTAATGCAAATGGCAAACTGGTAACTGGTGTTCTCAGCCTTCGATGGGCAAAAAGTAAGAGGTTTGAGAAATCACAGTACATTTGCAGAAAAAAAAAATATTTGCAACTTCAAGTTATTTAACCTGTAGTATATTTTTGTAAATATAGTAGTAGACCTACAGCAGTTAAATCACCTAATAAACTTAAGCGTATTGCCACCTTGCTGTGTCTACCTACAGTAGACACTGAAAACATGAACTTTTTAATGTAATTGCT
Organism: Pluvianellus socialis; assembly: GCA_013400795.1. Lineage (NCBI taxonomy): Eukaryota > Metazoa > Chordata > Aves > Charadriiformes > Charadriidae > Pluvianellus > Pluvianellus socialis. Next base: position 17,730 of record VZTS01011539.1, on the reverse strand, counting down.
GAAAGTATCTGTTTGCAAATAGTAACTACAGTTTGCTAAGGCTGTGTGTGTTACTTCCCCCTCGCCCATGACAGTGTACATTAAAACATGGATTAGACATTTACTAATAATTAGCACTAAGTTGAGGCAGCAGGTAAGGAAACCAGTAGCATCAGCATACTGTCTACTAATTGCCATTGGCTTATCAGACCATAAAACGCAAATACTAGTTTATTAGTTTACATTTGGGCAATGGTATTAGAAAACTTCCATTTGGAGAAATCCTACACTAAAGAGATACTTCCTCTAAACCCTTCAAGATGACAGTCTTGGTAGTCCCGTCAGTCATTTTAAGATACATGTCGACTTCTACAGTTTGGGGAATAAATTCACTGTTGACTCCAAAGCTGCCTCAACATATTTTCTACTCTAAGCAGAGGAAATAAATATTTAACTGAAAACTACACTGGACATGGTAGAGAAGACTCAGGCAAAGGAGAGCATTACTAATTCCACTACTGAATTTCAGTTTGGGTGGCAGGGAGGAAAAAGGTGATTTAAATAACAAGGTTTCAGAACACATAGTACAACTGGTAGCTCTCAAGTTGATCCCTGGTTTAATATTCCTGTTAGACAATTTCTACATAGGTTGTTTATTTTTTTCCTTAGGAATTGACAGACCTATGCTCTCGGGCGTCTGCTTTACCAGACTGCTATTCAACAAATTCTGGAGGTGTCTCTTTGTCTTCTTTCATGCAGGTTACCAGAATGATCTTTTTTCTTCTGCTCTTTCCCAGGTGCGTTTCAGAAGATACACTGCAGCGTGAAGTCCCCCTACGTTCACCCATACCGTCTGACCTTTGCGCCAGATGTGTCCCATTCGTGACAAGGCCTACAACCAAAAATACAGCCAAAGAGTGGGGGGGGCATCAAGGTAAGACAATAAGGGTAAATTTGCTTTAGAAATTATTTTTGATTATTCTAAATGACATCTGATGGCAATGTCAAATGACTCTTCAGGTCCAAAACTGCATTTAAATGCTACTAATTATTGCTCTAAAACCAGATCCATCTTCTGTAATGAAGTCAGCTTACTACTTTTTTCACAGGCTATTTTCACCTGTAGATAGGTTTGATTTTCTCCCACAGACCATACCTTGGCAAAGCATTTCTTGTCCTGCGTAAGCAGCACAGCCCTGCCTGTCCCTGGTGTGCAGATCCGGCCCATCTCCATAAGGCAGGCTGGATAGAGATCCCAGTTCTTCTTCTTTGACCCTATCCTGCAAAATAAATTAAGATCCCCTTTGTGATGATTGAGAAATAGTTAAGTGTAGTCGGTCTTTCAGACACAGGTTATTTTATTCAGGACCACATTTACTATTAACTTCAATCCGCATTTTTAATATAATATATACATTAACATATAATAACATTAATACTTCTTAGTTAGGTCCAGTTAAATAACTAACTAGAGAGAACCCCAAGCCCGGACAGGCAAGCACACGCAGCAGCACCAGCTCAGGGCAGTAACTCAACCAGCAATAACTCACCTCTTCCCAAACGGCATGTCTGACACAATAATATCCACAGAGCCAGTCCGCAAAGGGAGATTGCAAATATCCCACTGAATGATGTCCAAGGGTATGCCCAGGGAAGTACTGTGCAAGAGCAAAGACGTTTGTCTCAGACATGGTTTAGTGAGAAGTATTTTTCCATTGAGGAGTTCCATAATGTTAGCAAAAGAATAAATAGGAAAATACGAGCAAGACAGCAAAATGCATCAATGCAAAATGGATTTCTTTACAGACAATGCTGTCACTGGCACTCTTCTCACCTGTCCTTATTCTCACTTTTCTTTAGTAAAGAACAGATGTTGTTTGCTGCTCTCTTTACAGCTTGTGGGTTGTTATCACCAGCAATATGGTAGCAGCTAGGCCATTCTGTAGCTCCCTAGGGGAAAACATTGATAATAAACACCATCAGCATCAACATTGCTTAATTTAAAAAAAAACACCTAACAGCCTAACAAACAAGCAGAAGAATTACTCAAATATGACAGAATACAACAAAGCAACTGGAAGTGGACATCGATGATTTTAAACTTCTGTAACAGGTATCTGTTATAGCTACGATGCATCTTAAAAGCTCAAAGTACCTCTGGATTTAGTTCCTTCATGCTACAGCTTTGGGAAGGAAAATGAAGTCATTTACAAAAAACGTATTTGTATCTGTTTAAAGGTTGGTGAGACACTTTTGGAGTTGGCTATTCAGATAATTCCCAAGAAAACCTACACATACTATTCAGTTGCAGATTCTGCCAACTTTTATTAAGTTAAAAAACAAAGGAAGAATCACCTCTATTGGTATTGCACCTGTACCACACATGGGATCAACTATGATATCCGTTGGCTGTGGATCACAGAGTCTGAGGGAAAAAAAAAAGGTTTTAAAAACGTGAATTTCTGAAAGGAAGGAAAACTGAACTATTTTAATCACTCTGATACTACCCTTCTAAAAAACCCTTCTACATGACTATTTTTTGTTAATTAGCATTTTATAAACACCACTGTAGTGAAATACTTCCATGAATGTGATACGGTAGTTTGAAAATTGGCTAACGGGTCACAGCAAATGTTTACTTTACTAAGCTGGAAAACATCCTCTGTTAATTCCAAAGTACACTGTTTCAGCGACTATGCTTTTTTATTTATTTAAGAGTTAACAGAAATGGCTTTTGAGAAAGAAGTGGGGGAGAAAAGATCTAATTTCTGAAACAAAATGACTTGTTAACTGATAATAATATAATGCTATCCAATCACACTGACCTAAGCATGCCATAAGCGAGAGTTGAACGCAGAGTTGTGGGTCCAAAATGTGTAATATTTCTTCTGTGAAGGCTCTCTTCAGTCAATGCAATGCCCACAACTACTTCATTGTTGTGAATATTCAGAAGAACCTGAAGAAAAACACTTGAACTAAATTTTAGGAGTAACAAGAGTTTTTCCACAGCATACCTGGTAAATGTTTATGAGAATCTTAGATGGTAATTAAAACCCCAGGAAACAAGTATGAAAGAACATTCTTGTAAGAAAAGCAATGCACCATTTTAATGGCAACAACAGACAAAATTCAGGAGAGCATTCACATGTTTTCTCCTTCGCACAAAACAAGAATGAGCATTTTCTCATTCACACAGAATCTTTCACACAAGACTTCAAAAAGTGCTGTAACTGTTAAGCTGACGGGTTAACAGTTCTGTTTTCTAAGGATGGGGGGAGTAGGGCAAGTCCTGCAAGCCACAGAGGAGCATTTGCAAAGCAGCAGTAAAAATCATATGCCTGGTCCCCCCCACCACGTGCATTTGGAAGGTGAAAATATTGTTACAGGACAGTGGGCCAGCCCTTGGCCAGACTTTCAAGAAAAGGGGTTTCTGCCCCTCAAAACCAGTGGTCCTGTACCATGGATGGAGCAGGTCTGTCGGGTGTCCTTTCCAAATCTCTGCTTTCCCTATGAGAAGAAATAAAAACCGGACGGTTCATGTTAACCCTTCATGTCCCCTTGAGCCGTCAAACTACAGCTTCTAGACAGAATGTGTTCTGTTAACTTACGCTCATAGAAAACAAAGGATTACGCAAAGATTTACTCAGGGGAAAAGTAAAGCAGAAGGCACCTGAGTGAGACCAAAGGTACAGGAGCAGGCAACACTCGGGACCAGAGCCTTTACTGGACATGAGGGAGAAGGGAAAGCTTTTGCGCACCAGCCAAGCTGTACCGGGTGTAGCAATGTTAATCGGTTAACCTGAGGAGGAGCCAACTGTCTTTGCAGAGCAACAGAGGGACTCGGGGAAGAGGAGTGCCCACCCTGGGCCACAGAAGAGATTATTACTGTTATGGACAGCCAAAGCACTGGCAAGTGGCAGGATCTGAGGACACACATAATGTGCCAGTGAAACGAATGCTTCTGAGGAGGCCGTGACTTCAGCATTACCAATTTTTAGTTCCAGAGTTGTCTTCTGAAAGCAGTTTGGAGATCTCTGAGCATCAGAACTAAGAAAGAAGAATTTTTACAATAGAAACGTAGGTATTGCCAAGGCACAACACTATACCTCTACATCAAAGTTAGTCATGTCAGCTTTCCACTGGAAGTGCTCCTGCACGGCTCCACCGAAGTCCCTCGCAGCCTCATTTGACGTGAAGCTGTGCTTGTCCCCTGCTCTGTTGCACGTAACACGGAACTTCAGCACCTTGGCGTCTCCTTCGCCTGCCTTGCTGTCACCAGCCTTGCTCTCACTCCCAGAACCCGCCTGCGATTCCTCTTTGGCATCTGATTGTTCATTATCATCCTCCTCCTCCCCGTTCCGGGATGCCACTCCTTGTGTCTCTTCTGTATCCTGGCCACCAGCGGGTTCTGCCCCCGCAGCAGTCTGGGTACAGTCCTCCTGTTTACTAGCGTCTGTTTGATCTGTTCCCTCCTCTTCTCCATCGTCATTCAGCTTCTCTTTGCTTGCAGTACTCTGCAGATTATGTTTTTTACGTTTTGTCTTTTTCTTTTTTAAGCTGTTGTTCAGCTCCCACACTTTCAACGGATTGGTCCAAGGCAGTTTTTTAACCAAATCTTCCAAATCCTTTAGAGCATCTTCCTTTAAAAGACAAAAAAAGTTGTGCTTTGAAGTCATTCCCTCCCTTTAAAAACTCGAATTAGTTTCCCAAATATGTAACCCGCTGCACGCTTAAGCAAGGCTTACAGCTTTTTGTGCTATTTTTGCCATAACTAAACTGAATTGCACCTCAAGTCACAGAACCTGTAGCATTTCATCATTTATCTCGTCAAACAGACATCTAACGCTAAATTAAGCGACCAAAGCGATACTTTACTGTCCTGTGTGTAAGCGTGACCTACAAGCGCGGTGTGGGCTCTCATCCCAGGTTTGCCTAAGCAACGTATTTAACTGAAGAAAAGTTACGGCACAACTGCACTTCTGTTTTACAAGCCAGCAAAGAGGACGCGGGACATCATGAACAAAATGAAATTAAAAGAAACCTTGTTTGTGAGATGGAATACTTTTTGAAACCAGTCTTAAATTAAAAAAAAAAACCACCCAACATTCCAAAGAACTAGAACTGACTGAAAAGTGAGGAGTAACTCACCTTGCTTTCTTTAAACTGGTACTCTTTGAACTCCTGAACAACAACAAATAAATTATCCACTGACCGCAGGCGATGGACCTAGAGGAAAGCAGACAGCGCGGCGGGTCACTAACCCTGCCCGTGGAGGGGACCGCGTTCGGGCAGTTACAACCCCGCCGCCCCACGGCCGGCCGGGAGAGCTTCCCCGGTGCCGCTTCCCCGGCGGTTCCCCCGCACGCAAAGCCGCCGGGACGAGCCCTCCGCGCCCTGCAAACACGCCGCCCACCCGGGCACGGCCCCCCCGGCCAATTCGGACGCGGTTTTTGTACCGGCCGCCTCTAAACCGAGAGTACTTGGCTCCCGCGGGGCTGGCAGCGCGCCCGCAGCCGCAACCGGGGCGCGGGGAGGGGAGGGGAGGGGAGCNCGGCGGCGGCCCCGCTCATCGCCCCCGGCGGGAGGTGGCGCCCGGCCCCGGGCGGGGTGTGGCGGAGACCGGCCCCCTGGGCCGCTGCCCCGCCGCCGGCCGCTCGTTCCCGCCCGGGCTGGGTGATGAAGCGGCTGCGGCCTGTGCTGCCGCCCGGAGACGTTCCGCCGGGAGAGCGGGGCGGCGTGTGACACCTGGCTGCCAGGAGAGGGGCAGACCTGGTCCCGGTGGACAGGACACAGACCGGCGCTTCCCGTGGAGGCCGCGGCTCCGTGCGCGTGTCTGCGCTCCCGGCCTTCCTCGGGGAGCGGGAGCCCAACGGAGTCCCCGGGCCTCCGGGAAAGCGCAGGGGACCGGCCCCGGCCGCGGGGTCGTGGGGTGTCCCCTGGGGGTCCTGGTGCTGCGCCGGGCGCAGAGGTGTTCCTGTTGACAGGGTTTCGGCTGAGCAGTCGGTGTGCGCCGCCAGCCGAGCACCGACATGGCACGTGAGCCGTGGCTCCGGGGGAATTCATTTGCCTTTGGGTGGCAAACCACGGGTGGCCATTTCCTTTTTTCTTCCCTGTTATAAAAAGTACTGAATTTTCTTGGTCTTCTGGCTATTGTCTCTGGCGTGTTTCCAGCACTAGAATTGATTTTTAAATAAAAAACTAGCTGCTAAATGTTTTCTTCAGGAGACACAGGAGGAGAGACAGGCCACCCTAAATATCCTCCGTGACCGTGAGTGCGTCACTGTGACAAAGTGTGAACTGCACGAAGCCGCAGAGGCACTGCTTTCCCTCCTCCTCTCTTCTTCAAATCCCTTAGTCTTTACCTTTTCCCAGCGCTGGATTTATAAATGTAAACACAACTTGTCCCTGCAGCGCATTCGTCTGCAGTTGCAGCGCGTACTGGCAACAGCACTGTTTGTTTTCGTTTTCCTACGTACGTTCTGATTCTGCTGTGACATTTTAATAACAAGCAGGATGCCTGAAGCACTGCTCCTGCCATTAAGCCTTCTGAAGCACCGCTTTGCTTTCAGATGAGAAGCGTGTGTGTGAGAGTGTGCCTCAGAGAGGGAAGGTGTGGGTTTTATTCCATCAGCTTATTTTTAACTGGTGATTCAAGTCCAAAAATACAGAATTAAACCCATGGAATTTGGGTCATAAACATACTGAAGAAAGTTTCTGTGAAATGGCTTCTTTGATGAGAAATATAATCTAAAGCAGAGAAAACCACTTGGGGATGTTTATGTCTTCTAAACAGTAGCTGGCACCTTGCGAGGTCTTTTCAGTGCGGTGACAGTGCTGCGGTACGGGGTGTGACGGTGGCTGTGCAAACTGCACGTTCCCATGCGTTATTTCCCTGGTGACTGCTGAAGTAGCCCGTGACACGACACCTGTGCCGCAGTGTTTTCTGAGTCGCAGACAGTGTTGGTGTGGTTTAGCGGCTAGTGCGGCACAGGGCATGCTGCTGCGGGGCGGCGTGCCTGCAGAGCACGGCGCTGACCTGGCTCGCGCGGCCCCCGGCAGCGGCGGCAGGGACCCCAGCAGGCTGGGCCCAGGCTGCCTGCGCTGCTGCTCCCTCAGTTTTACAGGGTGTGCTTAGCTCCGTGCTGCAACAACGCCTGTAGCAAGGGAGAGCTCTGTGATTGAAGTGGGGTAACGAGCTCAGCTTGCTGAGCTACTTTAAACAGCAGAATTTTCAGCATATTTTGGTGAAGGTGTTTGCCAGACACTTAAATTAATTCCATATGTCTGGCCTATCAGCAGCAGCTCTGACCTTTCCCAGTTGGTCTCCGATTGAAAGGTGAGAACCGGTGAGCAGCCTGCTATGCTTCAGCTCTTGAAATCTGTCCAAGCACCACTCGCAGAATTCCTTCCTGCTGGCGGCCAGGTCCTACAGTAGCTGAAGACATCTGTCTGTCTAATACCCATGCAAGACTGTTTCTTGGAATAATACCACGCTTCTCTTGCAGCTTTTCTCCTAAAAACTCCCAATGTGCTCTGTAAATGTAGAGCTGAAGCATCTTTCAGTTTTAATAGGTGGAGATGTTACCTTTATGAACAACGGAAGCAAAACCATTTAGACCAGCAGTGCATGGCACAGTGTGCAACTGGGTGTAAGGAGAAAGTTTTGCCGAGGGGTTCAGGACAAACCCTCCTATGCGGGAGGCGCACTGGCAGTGTCATACATGTAACTGTGTTAACATTTTTGTTAAGATCTTATCTTGAGAAGGGTCCCGTACAGTGAATTAGAGGTTAGTCCTCCCATGTGAACGGAAAGGTGCAGACTCAGCTGTGTGAGTGTCTGAGTGTCCCCAGCTACCACTGAAATCTCTGTATTTGTTGAGCTCTTACGAGAATTTTGCAATTGCTTGCAGTGGGAACATGGTGATGCGCTGCAGTGACAGCATCTGCTCAGCACTTTATGGGACAGGAGAGAGCTGACCCTGGCAAAACTCTGAATGGCTTCCGTAGAATCTAAGTATTTTAATTCTCATTCTTTGATCAACCCTTGGTTATAGAATGCTCCTGTATATTTCAAAGCCTAAGTAACTATGAAATAAAAAACCTCCTGGGTTTCAACTGCGAATTATCTCATTTCTATCTCTTTCTGTAGAAGCAGAGCATAGATATGTTGGTAGTTGGTGCTGCGTAAAGCTGAGACGTAGTGTCACAACCATAGGTGGAAAAAGGAACTCTTGCCGTGCTGTTCTGTGAGAGGCAGCGCGTGTTGTCAGCCTGGTAGAAGCATACGTATTCTCATTTGTCCAAACAGGCAATATATTTTTTCCATACAAGCAATATTTTTTTTCCATATAAAGAACATTGGACCTATGTTTTGGTAGGAGAGAAAGAAATGACAAACTGTCTTCAAGACAAAACCAGAGTTGTATTTTCATGTCCATTATGAACCCCCTTTCCCAGAGCCAAGAAATGGAATTGGGTTCTCGAAGAAGAAACATTCAGTTAAAGCAAGAAGGTACCTGTGGGGTAGATCTGTTTGCTGGACTCGTTTACAGGCAATAGCAGTTCCTGATGAGCTGGCAGCATCGATTTCATGGCTGGTTTAGTACACATCTGAAGAAGAACATCGCTGACCATTTGTCTGGAAGGGTTTGTACGCCGGGTGCGTGGGGTCTGTCCATTTGGAAGGCACGCGTCAAACAGCAGGCCGTATCGCAGAGGGTACTGCGTTTTTCTTGACTCTCACTCTTCGGGGTTAATCAACACAATGATGGAAACAGCAATCGTCCAACTAAAGAAAGTGTCCTAATATTAACCTGGAGTACATTATTTGTCTCATAGTATTTGCACATAACTGAAAAACATTTACAATAAACTTTACTTAGTAAAACCAATAACTTATTTTATAACTAGGACTATAGGATGAATATTTTTTTTTTTATAATAATCTGGGGTTTGCATTATCATGTCCCTCAGAATGGGCACACGGCTGTGCACAGCAGCTGCACGGCTAGTTTGCCACTGACCTGCTGTGTCACTTTGGAAGAGTCCTTTAAGCATTTTGCAAGTTTGTGTTTGAAAAGCATGGTTTGGATGCTTATGTGATGAGTTGGTGTTTTCTTTTAATTTTTGTTACTAGCTTTCCACGTGGGAAAATTCTGGGTTCCTGGTTTTTTTTGGTGTTTTTTTTTTTTTGAAGGTGACCCGTTAGTCAACTGGATGATTCTTTCAGTTCATACCTAAATAAAACAACTCGGGTGACAAATCTTTCAGGAATGTATGATTTTCCCAAAATGTTCGTAGACCACAGATAGTGAAGCAAGCAAACAAACAAAAACCCCAAGAGCCTCAAACAACTCAACCAATTACTTTCCTTTCTCAAAAGTTCAGTTGCCACTTTCGGACTGGTTTTGTACGACCATTCCCCTATTTTGCAGGGATGAGTTTTCTCCAGGAAGTCTCTGGAGTTCTTTGGTGAGCAGTCCTGAATTTCAAAAGTAAAAACCAAGCAAATGAGTCCTTGCTTGGCTCTAGGACGACGTGAGGAGGATGCACCGTGTTGGGACGAGATGCACTGTAGCGAGCCAAATTTCAGCTGGGGCTGGAGGCGTGTTTAGCATGGACTGTGAGGGATGGGAATGCCTGCGTGTTGGCAAACCGCTGGCAGGCAGACAGCTTGCAGGAGCAGCTTCCCTCCTGTGCCGGCGGTGAGGGGCTGGCACGCTCCTGTTCACCTCGCAGCAGCTTGAGGCTGCAGTGCCAGCCTTCCAGCACGCCGGAGCAAGAGCCAGCTCTCCAGAGCAGGAGTACCGGGCAGTGCAGCAGAGAGCGCAGTGGTCTGGGGTGTTGAGACCTCCTGGCTTTTCTTCCTGTGCCACCAGGCTGGTAGAGCAGTGGGCTGGGAGGCAGACCTGGCAAGACCTTCACCAGCTGCGTTCTTCATGGAGTTACTTAATTTTTCTCAAGTTTTACCATTTCCATCTGTGGGAGAGAAACATAATATGGTGCAGCGTTTGGGAATCTCCAGCTGAACTATAAACTAATGTTATTTTGAAACCCGGAGATCAGAAGAGGAGTGAATTTGTAACTTAATGATTACTGGATGGGGGAGAATTAGTCAGTATTTATGGTGGCACTGGTGAGCCCTGTGCCTTGGTCAGAAGAGGTGTGAACTGAGGCTGGCAGGTGATAAGCCTCGAGGAATAGTTAGCAACTTAAAGTGAGAAATTGTATTGAAACCCCTTATTACTGGAGGTATTTTCTTAACAAGAGGACTGTCCCGCCTTTCCTGTCCCCAGCAGATTTTGCGCATGAACAAATAAGCCACAGTTAGCAAGTTCTGTATGGGCAGCATGGGTGGTTGCAGAGCTGCCTGCTCTGGGAAGTCAGATGAGCGATAAGATAAGGACGAGCAGCTCATACTACAAAATGTAAAAGATGTGCTCCAAATGTCAGACCAACCCAGCCGTTGAGGACCGAGTTGTGTGCACCTCTACCCTGGGAAACGGAGCTTTGTTAAATGAAAACCCAGCGGATGGAGCCTCATTTAGCAAGAAACTTAATGCGCACATAGAACTTCACACCACTAACAGTTTCATGAAAGCAGTGAAGGGTGTTCAAAGATCTTGCATAATTTGGACTGGAGTAACTGAAATTAACTTCTTGGATTTGTTTAATTTGTAGGGCATAAACACATTTAGAGATGGCATTGAATTTCCAGTAATGAAGCACAAAGTTGTGTCTGCACCTGCCTCGCCTGGAGAAACTGCTTATGCTGAGTTAAGTTCACAGCTGTAGAATTAATTTGGTGTGAACCAGTACAGTTTGTCTTGCAGTAACAGGGATGTATTCTATAAATACCATCCAGCACTTGGTTGTGCAAGGGTTAAAGTTCTTTGAGCACGGATATAGGTTTTCTTCCAAATCATACACACAGCTCACCATACAGCTGCAAAGCCTGTGCCTCCTAAGAGGCACCTAAGGAGGAGCCTGGTCTTCATGAGGAGAAAAACACACGTGGGGCTCCTCAAAGCAGTCCAGTTTTTTAAGAAAGCATTAGGGAGTGCTGGGATCCCTCAATATTCAAGGCCATCATGGGAAAGCTGGAGGATGGGAACATCTAATATACATGATATACCATCCTAAGAAATCCACATCAAAGAAAACCTTAAAAGTGAGACAGCTGATTTTTTTCAGCGTCTGGGTTTTACTTCAGACCATCTCAACTTTTACTTTGGACTGAAAAACATCATGATTAATCCAAATTAAACATCATGATTCATCCAAATCCTTGGCATCAGCCTTCATAGCAAAGTCCCATGGAGCTGCCCCACGTCACTCCAGATATGTTGGTTGTTCAGTCAAGTGAAAGCCTATCTACGTTAGTGCTGTGCAGCCGGCGCTTCTCTGATGTCTCTCGTCCAAAGGTCTCCTGGGCTTTATGTCGTAGCAGCAGCAGCGTGTGTTGGGTCCGGCAGAGCGGTCTGGGTGTTGCTCAGTTTTCATGGTCTCTGGGTTCAGCTGCCCCCAAGTCCTGTCATGCTCTTGGAGGCTTTGGGAAGGACGAAGCCATCAGGGTTTTCAGGGTCCTGCCTGCGGAGAGCCTGTAGTGCCTGCTGGAAAAAACAAGCATCCTTGGTTCCAGACATACTGCACCTAACTTGGTTAGTAAAGGAAATATTATCTTCCCTCGTTTATTTGAGGTATTTTGTGGAGACTTTGTGAGTTAAGCCTCAAGGCCAATGGAGCTGATGACCTGAGAAGTCCTTGAATGGAATGATTCTTTGGCAGAATGGCTGAGAAGGAACCACAGTAACAATGCCAATTAGACAGCGAGGAAGGAAAACATAAACAGATTAGAAGTACTGGCTTCAGGTAGGGTCAGGACTCTCAAAACAGTCAGCACTCTTGTCTTTCTGGGAATTACCAGATAACTGCAAATGGCTTTTTTGTACCCCGTAGAAGCAGCATGCTAATCAGCACTGCTAGCACCAGAACCACGCTGTTGCCTTCCTTCAGTGCTGCAGTGGAAGCTGTGTAGATCTTACCTGGATTCAGGACAAGTCTATTCCGCGTGGGTTTTCTCCTCCAACTCGCTGCTGTGTGAGTCCTTTTTGTCTCTGGCAAGTCACAAATACAGAACGTTTTCCAGCTGTCTCTCTGGCCTTGTACTAGCACGCCACACTGCAGGACAGAGCAGGATTATCTCTTGGTTGTGGCGACAAAACATTTTAGACCCGAATTTGTCAACCGCAAAAACACAGTTCCACACATTTTGTTGTGGATATGAAGAAAATCACGTTTATGTAAGAATGAATGGCTTCTCATATTCTGCTTATTTAGCCATATCGTCTTTTAAAATATATATGAAAATAGTGGAGTGAATTAATTTCTGAGATAACCTCATTGGCTACACTAGATACATTTGAAACTCACCTCAAGGTAACCCCGGTTCACTGCGATAAAAATCAAAAGAAACTCAAGAAATAGTAGTCTTTTGCTCTGTTTACATCTGTTCCTACATTCATAAAGCATTCTCCCCCTGGTGAGCTGTCTTAGATCTCTGTATCAGAGACCATAGCAGCTTACCGTTAGTGAAGAGTAACGCACTGCACACCACCAATGACGCCCTATATATGTGGGTCTTGCACATGGACAGGAAGTTACTGCACTGCGCGCATGGCTGCTAAGAGAAATGCCAGCAAAAAGAGTATTCATATAAGGCTGAACGTTACCAAAAATGGGATCCCAAGGTATTGCAGGCTTGCGGAGATTTTCATAGACCATTGCTGCATTTGGCGGTTAGAGGGTAAAAAGAAGGGGTGGTTGACAAGCTGTAGTCACAAGCAGCTGAAGCCTCAAGCCTTGTTTGAGGATGGATGGGCAAGATCCCATTATTGTTGTTTTCCTTTGATTTTGAATGTATATATATTTTAGAAAATCCTTTGAAAAATGCGTTCAGGAAAAGAGTTACCTGTTATTTCAGCTAATATAGATCTGGATTGTATTTTTTACTTCTGGCAAATGGATGAGGCTGGTCTTTTCTTCAAAGAAGAGGACAGTGGTAGCTCCCAGCTCCAGCCACCTGGTCTCAAATTCTTGAGCAACCGTTTTCCTTCTCTGTGAATGTGTGCAAGTCAGTTGTTAGACACCTGAGTCCAGCTGTCAGGTACCACCAGCAACTGAAAAATCTTGCCTAATCTTGTAGGTACCTAAAAGCAACAGATACCCAAATTTCTGTCAGCAGACATGAACATAACTGCTGAATTCCTGAAGCAGCTCATCAGTTCGTGCCCAAGGCCTGGGAGGATTCTCAGACAAGATCTTTCTCTTTCTCCGACTTGCCCATGGAAGCTGATCCAGAGATATCAATCTCTTGCTTAAAGGAAAGCATATCTCCCCTCCACCCCAGTCCCTCCCAAAATAAAGATATTGAGACCTTTTGTGATCAGCTTTATGGGCTCTCTTTGGTCTTGTCAAGCAAGTGGAGAGAGAGGGGCCGTCAAAGCTCCTCTTCCACACGACCTGGAGAAGAAGTCTTCTCTTCGGGTGTCCCAGCTGTTTGTTTCTGCCTGTGGGGGGGTGTTAAGTCTCTGCTGTTGCAGTTACCTCTCTCGGTGTTGGTGCTTTCTGGACCATCGACTGCCTGGTCTGGGCGCTGAGGTGCTTCCCAGAGAAAAACCTGACCTGGATTCCAGTTCCAAACCTGGCAGGGCAGGTGCTGTAACCCAGCCAGCGGGGGCTGGGGAAAGCCATTTTTCTGGTGGAAAAGATAATTTGTCTTACACACCACGAGCCAGGTGGGGGTTTTCAAGTGAAAACTCAGCAGCGTCTAACTGCTTTAGGGCTTGAACCATACCTCCCCTCTCTGTCAGATGCGTTCTAGATCCCTTGTCGAGTATTTAACCGTTCCCCTCCACTGGGGCACCATGAAGGAACCTGTCTGCACACCCCTGTCTGAGCAGCAAAGCACTGCGCACTTGCACCACACCCTGTCATAAAGCAAGCTACTTAAAGCCCAAATCCCAGTGATTTTCAAAGTGTCGAGCTCCAGTGTGATTATAGTCTAGCCTCTTATGCCATTTAGACACATTTGAAAATATTATCCTCTCTGTCGCAGTGCTCCATCTCTAAACTAGCGCTCCTCTGCCTCAGGAGTTGTAAGAAACACAGTGAAACTACGGGGCATGCAAACGCGGTGGTAAATAAATACAAACCCAGGGAGAAAGAGAGCAAAAAGGTGGCACTTCCCTGCGCTGGTGAGCGGTTCATCCACAGCTCCGCTAAGGCTCAGCAATTACACTAATGTAACAGCCGTCAGATGATAATTGCTCCACTTATTCATCACTAAAGATCTGATGATTAGCAGGTGAAGAGCCCACTGAGATGAATTCAGCTTTGACAGGAGGAAGGATGCTTCCTACTTCCCTTAGGGAAAATTACACTAGCTGGTAATAGGACTGGATTTAATTGGACCAGGCTTGTTTTGTTAGGAGCGGAAAGCAAAACAATGCCAATTAGGGAAGAAATTTCAGAAATTAAATGGGGTTTGATCAGCAGTTTCAAATGTAATTTAGTAGATTTCTTTTCCTAAAACTTAACGCCGAACATTGTATTCTGCTTCCCAGCAGTTTTTCCTCTCTTCCTACTGCAGGGAGCCTGCGTGCTCGCTTGCCACAAACCTGTGACCTGGGGAAGGATCCGAGCTGCAATGGCTCTTGGTTTAAGGGCTTAGTCCTCAACAAGCCCAAGAATTTAGAAGAACTTGGAGGAGGTGTGCTTAATTTCCAGTCCTGCCAAATCCATCTCTGAGGACTTGTAACCATCGGCCTCAGAGAGACCATTTTCAGAATTACAGAGTAGCTCATCTGTGGCTTCAAATTTGTTCTCTTGAAGCCATACATGATGCCTCAAAGGGCTGTCTGCTGGCTCCAGAGGGTGCTTTTAAAAAATATATTTATGTTTTAACAGCTTGAAGCTACTAATTAGGTAGTGTGCGCTGGGCTTTTCGTTGTTTCAAAGCAACACCTACACTGGTCCATTACTGACGTCAAAAACTGGCACAGCATGCTCCTCATCAAACTGCCCAATTGGGGCTCTCGCTAGCTAGCTGGAAAGTAGGTTTTGAGTTAGCCTAGTGCTAGAAGAACAATTCCAGGCGTGGATATGAGAGAATAGGTTCTTCCAGCTTATATGCTGACAGAGTAGATCTCTCAGCCATTTATTTTTATTGGGATCCTTTAGTGACGCTGAAAATGAGACCTGTGTGGGATCTTTTAGACAAAAATCAAGTTCCTTCCCTACTGAGATGAGATATTGGTATATTTTACAACTGTGTGGGTTTGGCATACTATGTTAAAAACAGTGTAAAATTCTTTGCATTCACAGTCACATTTTTGTGACTTCTGGTCAGGTCTGTTAGATGAAGCTTCACTCAGTAATTCCTGCATCCAGCCTGTTTGCCTATAGCTTAATTTTTGAAAAAATGACCTTTATATAAAACCATCAACTGGTGAATAATAATTTGTGTGCAAGTTAAACTGCTCCCATGATTAATTATTCTAGCTGCTTTTTTACAAGGACCCAGTATTTTCTAGGTCTGTTGAAGACAGTGCGCGCCTGATGTAACTTTCCAAAGCTTCGGGGCAGAGTTCTTTCTTGTATCTTGCTGGACAGAGTGCGAGTTGTGTCCTTGAGGAGTGATGTTCTATCAAAAGGCAAATGTTCCACTCAGAAAAGCCACCCCCTGGATTAAGACTGCAGAATTCCTGATACTGCGGTGGGTTATTGGCCCTGATAAGTCAGATCTTTTTTACAGAGGAACATCCGATACAGCAGAAGGTTTGTTCTCATTCCCCATATGAAAATATCGCCAGGCCCTGACACGTGGCAGAGATGTCTTTCTCCCAGGTCCTGCAGTTGATCAGATTACAAGTTTAAACCTGAGGGAAAACTCAGTTAGTGCTTCGCATCCAGAAATGTTTCTAGTACTTGGGAACACTGCTAGGCCAGTTCTGGAGGAGGACATTCTGGATGTTACTGGACGCTAGTTCCTTGTGTTTCATGTAACCTGTGAGTGCTTTCCATCCCTTCCTTGGCTGAGGAGAGCCCTGCTCTGCATCCAGTCATTGCTGTCAGTAATTTTCATGCAGCTGCTTATTGGGAACACACCACTTCTCTGCAACAGCAGCAACAGTAATTACTATTGGATAGTAATGGAGGGGAGATGAGAATACAGAGGGGACAGTCTGCACAGTGAGAAAGTCTGACATAGAAATAATGCTAATTATGGAATGAGAGAGCAGAAGTGACAAATTGGCAGCAGAGGACCACTGGACTTCATGGAGGACAATGGACAGACATTTCCTTTGATTAATATTTTGTGTAGTGGTATGGCCGGAGGCCACGGAGCACTGCCGTGCTGTTTAGTGGAGACGCGTACTGTTCGCACTGCCCGACACTGGGGGGATCTAACTAGAGAGGTCTTAAGAGCGACAGCAGCAGCTCCCTGGCCAGTCACTCAGTTCCCAAGGGCTTGCAAACATGAGTGATGCATTAGACCAGACCTTAAGCTTGAGTAACTGATAGTAAAGAATGGCAGGTTCCTAAGAAGAACTGGACAATGATAATACTTTCATTACCAAACAGAAGAGGGGAGAATAGAAAAAAGCCCACAAACCATGCTCTGCTGGGAACAAGTTGAATTGTCCCAGTCTTCTTTTTGAAATAAGGTCAGTTTTTCCTGAACAGGAAGATTGTGAGAGGAAATCAAAAGCTAAACTTTACTTGTAGCATCTTGTACAATAAGTTAGTAGCTAAATTGAAAGCTGCCTTTATTGCTATTTTGGCATTGAATTATTGATGTATAAAACAAAAACATTATCTCCCTCTTTCTTCCATTCCTTAATAGCTAAGATGTCTCGAAAAGAAGCAACCAAAGTCTCTGGAGTGCTCTAGGTCCCCCATTAGAAACTGTCTGGCTTCTCTCTGCATGCTGGTGGATCAGAATTGCTCCCAGGTATTGGCCAAGGCCTGAGTGTTTGGAGACCTGCTGAAGATCATACAACATACGCGCAGCCAGGCTGGGAAAAGGACCCTGGAGTTGTGGCTTTCCCAGTGTCCTTGCTTGAATCACTTCAAATTGTCTCACTTGTATTCTTTCTGATGAATCTAGCAAGTTGCAGTCTCTTTATGAGAAGGTTTTAATCAGTGGATGTGCCTCCCCAGAAAGGATTTGATCAGTTTGGGGTGTATAGTAGTTCTAGTGCACCTAGAGAGTGATGGCAGCCTCCTGGGGGCAGCGTCTGTGGTGCCCGTACCAGGAACGGCCAGGGGTGCGCATGTGTACTTTCCTTAGGTGGGGAACTCCTCACCTAGAAAGGAGACCCTGGGACTCACAGATTGGTTTACTCAGATTTGGTGATTAAACACCTCTCGTAAATGACAGCATGAAGGCTCCATAAGAATGCCTAACACCATGATATTTTGACCTCTGGGTCAGTTTTTTTCTTCTGACTGTTGCTTCTGGGTTAACCTGAGTGACTGTCTTAGACTAGAGAATTAAATCCTGTTTTAAACTTCCTGTCACTTCTTCACTCCCGGCACTTTAATCACTTGTAATGCTCATCTCTGGTGGACCCTCGGTGTTGCTCTGCTGTGGTGTGCGTGCACTGCCAGCTGCCTTTAGCAACAGGCTGCCGAACAGCGCTGATCTGCGTGTGTCCTGGTTTGAGGTAAAACAGGACCAGTTTTGTT
>VZTS01011537.1:0-19966 GCA_013400795.1 Pluvianellus socialis | reverse complement strand
AGGCCAGGTTGGACGGGGTTTGGAGCAACCTGGTCTAGTTCATGATGTCCCTGCTAATTGTAGGGGTTGGGACTAAATGATCTTTAAGGTCCCTTGCAACCCAAACTGTTCTGTGATTCTGTATATCTACGATAAGCTCTATTTTTGAACAAATTCCTCTTTCAGTAAGACAGCTCATTGCAACAGCATTTCCATGACATACACAGTCTGGAATATGCAGGACAGCTTTGTGTTATTGTCAGAGAAGTCCTATTTATGTAGAATATAATTTCTTTTTTTTCTGCAGCTCCTGGCCCCCCTGTAATCACTATATACCTTCTCAAGATGAGTTTCTCATTTCCATCTTTGTTATTTCTTTACGTAGGAGCTCCAGTGACCGCCTGGGACTCCCTCATGCAAGGCACCGTACAAACACGGAGCCCTACAGCCACACGCATGAGCCAGTGCAGGCAGATGTGGCCAGCGGTTTGACCAAGGCACCGACACAACACCATTTCACCAAAGCCCCTGCACCACTATGCAAAGCCCTGTGTAACTGGAGATATTTTTTCCCCACTCTCCTGCCCTCTCCGCGCTGCACTTGAGGGACTGTGCGTCTTTTAGGAGATGCGTTTCCCCCATGGTCCCTTTGGTCCCGTGAAAGCTGCTGGGAGTGAATTTCATCCTACAGGTAGCCTGTGTCTCACCCAGGAGCGTTTGGAAGAGCTTTACGGTCTCTTTAGAGGGATTATCGAGACACGGTTCATAAATTTGAGGAGACGCCTGGCCCTGTTGTGGATTACTGTGCGTCGTTGGGACAAACTCTTCCCAGGATAGTGCCTCCCCCTGTGTAACCTGGGATACATTTGCTCCTGTATTGATTGCATACATATTCAGCCACTCACTAAAAGGGAAAATTTGACCCCACAGTGCAGGCGCTCGTTATGATCTCAGCGGGTTTATTGGCCTGATCGATAATACATGACTTCTCTGCGGAAGCCGGGAAAAAAAAAAAAAAAAGTCAGTCATCCTTATATTAAAACAAGTGTGGGGAAAAGACATTTCCACAAAGAATTGTTCAGTCTTTTTAAAATTAGGTTTCTTTTTTTCCCTAAATTATTGACTAATGGAGTGCAAAAATTTCTAAATGCCTCTGTTTTTGAAGACAATGCCATTTTTCTCAGGAAGGAAAATCATTAAGTGACAAGTGAACGACGAGTCTGTCCTTGTCAGTGTGTTTCACAGGCTCAGCTGGGGGAACAGGTGTGGAAAAGGTTTAAATTAAATGGTTCTCCAGACTCTTGAGTCAAAATGTAAATCGTTAGGGTTCTGAGGGTCTTCTTTTCCTTTCAGGCTTTTGTGCTTTTTTTGCTCTACAGTCCAGTTGTGTATTATTCTAGGAATTAGAGGCCTGGTGCAAAGCTCATGGACACATTAATTCCCTTAGTTGTAAAAGCTGTGATTTCATCCCAACCCCCTGGAGCGCCCTGGAGGATTTCCCGTGGCTCCTGGCATCTTGCATCTGGCTGCTCCTCCACCACGAAGCTGGACTTTGGCGCCCACCCCACGATTCAGCCCATCGGTAGGTGGCCCCTGCCTGCGCCGTGTCACCCTGTGCTGGAGGTGACATGCCATTTCATTGCCTCCGATCACCCCAAACCTTGGGAAGGGTCACGCTGGGACTTTGCTGGAGCAATGACTGGCTTTTGTTTTGCTGCCGTGAGCTTTGTCCTTCTGACACCAGCTGTTATAAACCCTGCACTTTGTACCCAGGGCACGTCAGACCCATCCCAAGTCCCTTTTTAGTATTTGTTTGCAGAGGTGAGCGACTCTGGGGCCAGCTCACAAGCTCCACTGAATTTGGCTCCTATTAAGACAATTCGTACCCGCATTCCTGTGCCCAACAAATATTCTATTCCAGCTGAGCTGAAAACATGGATCCTCTGGAAGGGAATGCAGGGAGTGTGGCTTATGGGTCCTCTTGGCTCCAGCAGCGTCCCTTGCTTGTAGGCATTTCCATTACCATCAGGAGATGTTCTTGTGCCTTTCCAGAGGTGAACACACCTTAAACAGCAAAACATCCAGGCTGTTAATTGGGGTTTGACTCCCTTCAGAATAAATGTGCTTAATGGCAGAGAAGATGAATCTTCCCAGATAGGGATCTTTGGGAGATCCTTATCTTTGCAACAGTTGGGCACTTCTCCTCAGGCTTGTCACACCTGGGGCCAAATCCTGCTCCTTCTTGTTTTAACGGCAGGCACGGAGAACAGCTCACATCTTTTTTTTCCCCTGGGGTAAATGACTGCTCCTGTTGTAGGAAATACCAAGTCTGTTACATCAATTACCTTTCCCTATTAAGAGACTGATGCTAAAACACTCATGTGGTGTAAATTAGGCAAGGTTTACCAGTCAGTGGAGTTTGTGGCTTATTTTTTGATTTTTTGTTGGTGGTGGTGGCAGTTTCTTTGTTTTTTTAACAGTGTGGCTTAGTGCCTTATTTATTGTTGCTAGGCAGAATTTTTCAAATGGTAGGGATATTATCAAATTTGGAGGGATAAGGACAATATTGGTAGAAAACGCAGGACCTTCCAGTAACTGGATAGAGGAATCCTGATTTCTTTTCTTTTTAAGCAAAGCTGAAGTTTAAGACAGAAAGAGAGGAGGGACCCCTCATTGTCTCTGCTCTCTTTTAGCAGATGTTGTGTTTTATTGATAACACTCAAAATTATCAATAAGAACTCAGATTATCAAAAAATGAATCCGAGCATCCTGTAGTGATTAAAGTCTCATGCTGGTGCTTGTTTTCAGAGCTCCTTACAACCCCTCAGAGTCTGGTTTTGCCGTAAGGTGCCACGACTGTTCCCTTGGTTTGATTTGGCCATGGCGAGAAAGAGTTAAGGAGCTTTTAGTTTCTCAGCTGAGTTTCCTTAGGGTAGATTTCCTGATACGGGGAGGATGTGACCCACCTCCTGGAGAGAACTGAAGCCCTGGGATCGCTGCTCCCTGGGGACCCTGGAGAGGAGGGATGGGAGTCTGCAGGTAGGGGGGACATTTCAAAGCAATTCCTGGCTGTCGCTGTTTTAAATTGCACTGCTGGAGAACACACAGTTTCGTGGAGGGATGTTTCCTGACTCACTTAAAATTTCATGAGCCACGAGTCAGTCCAGGATTGCTTGTTTATCTCGTCTAGGAACCAAGACAGAGCTCTGCCACATATTTAATTAGATGGGGGGGAAGGCAAAGAATTTTAAGATAAGATTATCTTCTGATCCTCATCGCAGCCCTCATGTAAAAAGTTTGCATGGCATGCAAAACAGAGCCTGGTGGCAAGCCATTTGGGTTTGAGGACATTGCACATGAAAAAAGCTTGACAGAGTAATACTTTCCTCGGTTGAATAATCCTATGATTTTTTTGTGTATATGACTAAAAAAATTTGTTGGGCGATCTTATGAAAATTAGCCAGGAGAGGTAAAGAGATGTACACAAACCTGAGGCTTCTGGAGGAATAAACTATCTCATTTTTGTGGCTGTTCAAAGCAGAAAAAGAAGAGCGGGTGAAGACGACCGGAGTCCAAGTTGCTGCAATAGGCTGACAATAATCATAATTAAGGTACTGGGAATTGCAGCATGAAGTCAGTCAGAAATCAAAGAGCAAGGGATTTTTACAAAGGGCAGTGTATTTTGTATTGTGGCCTTTCAGTTCCAGTTCTGCAAAGGTTTTTGTGTACCTTTAGGGAGGGGGGGATGACTGGGTGCTGGTCCCTTGCAGTCAGCTGCAAGAGCAGAGTCTGAGGTGGTGGAAGGGCTGTGAAGACGATGCAGACCCGGGATGGAGCCCTGTGAGGTTTTGTCTCTAGTTTTCCATCTCCCGTGTTGGCAATAACAAGCAGTAAGTGTTATAATTACGCGTCACTCTGGCGCTGGAGACAGAAATGCCAGGAGTCTGCCCCACCACCGTGGCTGCCAACCCTCCGCCGCTCTCTCCCAGCCAGCCCGCTCCTTTGTAACTCCAAAACCTTCAGACTTGTGCTCTCCCCTTGCAGCGTGGGGCAGGGGAAGCCAGGAGAACATCAGTCCAGTTGACAGGGGAAGCCTAGGGGATGATTGTCCAGCTCGTCAGCGTGTGAGCTGGTACCTGACCTGCCCAGGGCTCGCGGAGGAGTCGGGGTCCTGCTCTCCTCCCGGCAGGAGAATGTGGGAGGAGGGTACCATGGGGCCTTCAGCCTCGTTTGGCCATTTCTGCATCTCTGACCGTGTCGTTCCTGCTGTACAATAAACTGCCTGTCTGGGAGCCTAATGGTCATGAAATAATGGTTGCTGCTCTGCTAACGAGTCACTGACGGGTGTCAAGCGGTGGCTCGGTGCGTGGAGAGAACGCATGAGCCTCACGGGGATGTTTTGTAACCTGGGAAGGGGAATATGTGCATGTATCGGGCTGGGTAGAGAACGCTTCTGAGGAGGACTAAGGCCATCGTGCTGCAAACAAGGCTGCCTCGGTCCCAGAGCATTCGGCATCTTGCGGCTGTTCCGGGAGGGATTCCAGATGTGCTGGGCCAGAGCAAGATAGATCCACGGCGCACAAGGGAAAACTTGATTTCCTAATGCAGTGCTGTATGTGGCTTTTTTATTCGCTTTCGTGCACCGTAGTAGAACTCACCCCGGCATTAAGCATCCGCGGTGCCAGAGAAACAAGTGAAATTCAGGAACAAGTAACTGCCTTTGTGCTTTCATGAGGGCCTCTGTGTCTTTGCGCTTCTAAATGCTGGCATAATCAATCCTGAAGTGCTTTTTTGCTCGCAGCAGACGTGATTAATACAGCTGTTCGCTGTGCATCTTCTAGAGGAAATAGTTGGCAACTCCTTAGGTGGATAAGCCTGAGAACCCCACGATTTTGTCCACATTTGAGAAACTAAGTGATATCCACATTTGAGAAACTAAGTGATAAAGCAAAAAAAGTTTTGTTTTTTTTTTTTCCTCTTCCAACCCATAATCAGACACAACAGAAAGACAGTCGCTCTTGCAATGGGGCATTTCGGAGAGTGCCTGTTAAGGGGAAAATGCTCCACGCCGCTGGAGCCCCTGTGGGGTTGGGTGGCTCCAAGTGCTGTGTGAGCGTGGTGGCAGCGTGTCCCATGGCTGCCCACCGTGCCCGGGGAACGAGGGACATCCAGGCCTCCCATCCCTCTTTCCCACTCAGCAGCTCTTTTCAGCAGCAAGAAGTGGGCCTGCGGGGGCGCTCAGGGGTGCTGAGCCCTGTAAACTTCATCCCATAAACACACCTTTCCCCTTCCTTGTGCCCGTCTTCCCCCTGGGAAATCCTGAACAGGGCACAAATATCCTCAGTGACTTTACCAGGTTTCCTTTCTGCTTCTTCCAGCATAATCACGTCGCCCCATTTCTGCTTGTTTGCAGGTCTCGTTTGCAGCTGGAAGTTCAAACCCCCATTTGTTTTCTGTACTGGTTCCTAATTGGGAAATGGATCTAATTTTCTTTACCGAATTCTGAGTGAATGAAGCTAAATGCGTTGTGTTATGTCCGGATGCGTCATGGAGCTTTGGCGAAACAGGGAAAACCGCGTTTGTCATTGCTGCGAGTCTCTTCTTTCCTCAGAATCAATAACTTTGTGTTCTCAAAAAACGTAATACATCTCCATAAACGGTATTTTCCTTGGAGCCAGGAGCTGGGTAGCTGGAGCTGCATCTGTCTTGCGTCTTTTGTCCTCTCAGCCCTTAAAGAATATTCTTGCCTTAAAGAATATTCTATTCCCTTGCAGTTCCTCCCCTTGCTCTTAGACACGCTTTGATTGTCTGCAATATTGCATTTGATAGTATTACTAAATAGTTCTGAAATTTTTCCTTTTGGCAACCGCTTCTTCCCTTTCAGGTGGAATCTTTTTCCCTCGTCGTAAATCAGCTTTAGAGCCTTGTATGTCTAAGGAGAGTAAATACCCGCCCGCTCCAAACGAGACGAGGATTTTGCATTTCCATTTCCTGCCCCATCAGGGAGAATTTTGTGCAGAAAACACAGGAGAAACGTCAAAGTGATAGAACAGCATCGGTTTTGGTTCATTTGCTGGTTAGAACAGCTGATGTTACAGAAAACCTCCAGATTTTGCAGAGACTGAATTCAAAGAGGGCAAATACTTTAGTGGTACTGCTATGTCTCAGTGGCAGTTTCCCTGACTGGCAAATACTACATCACCTGAGGGTTTTTTGATATAATTTCTTAGCGTACTGATTTAATCCTGAAATATATCTCTTTACCAGGAAAGTTTGCAGATCTCTTTGCCGGGAAAGTTTGCAGCCTGGGTGCGAGATGGACTCCACACCTGCATTTATAGCCACAAACACCGGTTTTTAGTCGCCTTCCGCCAAACCGTGTTTATTCTGAGGCAGGGGACACGCGGCTCCTCTTCAAAAAGTCTGTTTGATGCTACTGATCTGCAAGATTATTTTTTTAGCTGAGAACAATTAAGAACTATAACAGCTTAACTGGCTGTGATAATTAGCAGTCGCTAAGCCGATCTTTGGGGAAATACAGCACGCTGTCCTATTTTAGTCCTCCCACAGTAAGGGCTGAGATGATAATTTAAACACCCACCGCTCTCCCGGGCAGCTCCTTGGGATGGGGAGCCTGGGGCAGAGCCCGGACTGGGTGTGAGCGGCTGATCTCTGCCCTCCATAGCTCGGGAGGTGTGTCATTTTTGGCAAACACGGGCGATAAATTTGACTAGTCATCGTGACGCAAGCGAAAACTGTCGGCAGCCAGAGTGGGAAGGCATGCTACTCCCTTCTTACAGGAAGGGGTAGTTTTGGGTGAATAACTCCTACAAGCGGCTTTCTGGGCTCCGGCCGGTCCCGCTGCGCGGTCCCAGGCGGGTGGGGAGGCAGCGGCCGGGGGTGGGATGCTGGGGACGCTGCTGGGGCGCAGCCCCGGGCTGTGGCGGCGGGTGGCTCGGCCGGTCCTGCACCCCGCCAGAGCCGTCGGCGACAAAGCGAAGGGCTCTCAGGACGCGGCTCTGCCGGCGGCTGATCCAGGTGGGTAGAAAGGCTGGGGTCACTCGTTTGTGCTGCAGCACAGAGAGACGGGGTATTTGCAGGAAAAGGCGAGGAAATGCCCCCTCTTCTCGCCTGTGGCCGCTGCATCTCCTGGGGTTGCAAACACCCTCGAGACACGGGGCAAACCGAGAGCTCCGACTAGCGCAGCGCACAGGGATAAAGGGGTTTTTTGGCATTGAGTAGTCCTCCTCCTAGGGCAGCAAATACAAACTGGTACTTTGTGTCAGGGAACCTGTTAGTTAAAAAGAAAAAAAAAAAAAAGTATGTTCTTCCTCTTGCGCAGCTGCCGGCTTTCCAGAGGAGGACTGACCGGCGCGTGTCCCCGCGCGCACAGGGCTGGCGCAGGTGCCAGCCCCGCACCCCGCTGCTCCCCGCCATGTTCCCTGCCAAATTCCGTCCGCAACTTGCACGTGCCTGTGGCAGGAGCACCCTGGCTCACCCGGCAGGCACGGGCTGCTCCCACATGGACAAGCTGCCTGGCACGGAGATAGTTCCTCTTCTAAATCTGTGCCACCACCTCCTTGGCTGTGCCTTTGCGGACTCCTCACCCCGGCGAGGCTGGGCTGGCTGCACTCCCGTGGGATGGCAGTGGGTCTCCAGCACGGGGCTTTGCCCTCGTCTTCCCTGGGATGGATCCTGGCCAATTTTAGCGATCCATCCTACTGCTTGCTGCACATCTGCTTCAGACGCTTGCTGGTATTTCAGACGTAGCTCTCCTGGTCTCGCTGGGACTCTGTGAGCGAAATAGGAGAAGCAGGAGATTGAATTTACCTTGGGGTCTGGGTGCCGGGATTTACACCGGGGATTTTTCGGCCACTCGCTGGTCCTGGCATGCACGAGCAGGCCTGGGGCCAAGGCACTTGATGTGATTTCACCGCCTCAAACACGGGCAGGAAGAGATGCTCCCTGCGTCCTCTCTTGCAGCAGCACTAATTTCCTTGCAGCCAGACACCAGCAATCCAGCATCAACCAGGGAGCGTGGGAAGCTGAGACTGGGGGCATCTTCATCTCCATCTCTTCCTGCCTGCCCTGGGCATCCATGGGGTATTTCTCAGCCCCAGCCCCACATTCCCAAGCCCAGGGTACCGTAACCTGGTGTCTTGGGTGCACCTACCTGGCTGCGTGCGCAGCCCCAGCCAACTTGGCCATGACTGCCTGGATACATGTGCAAGTCAAAAGCCAGGATTTGAGGCTTGCTGTTGCTTGCCCTATTTTTGCAGGGTCTCCCTGCCACTGCCCTCATCGTGGCCTGTCCTTGGGCTCCATCAAGAGGAGCCAGAGTCCCGTTCTCATGGTGCTCAGGGCACTGATGGCATCACTGTGCTGATGGCATCACTGTGGTAGCCTGGTGGGGGGTGGAAAGTATCATCATTAGAGCTCAGGAAGGTGGTACCCAGCTTGCAGAAGACAAATGCCAGCCTCCCACCCTCTGCAATTTAACAGAGGGCTTTGAGAAGATGCTGTCGAGGAGTTATTAGTGCCACAGGCAGTTTCCTCTACCGGCTGCTAGGGTAGGTGCCAGCTGGGTGAGGGCACGCTGTGGGCTTGGGTGACTTAAGCCCCACGTCCTTTTTCCCCTTAATCAGGAAGGCTAAAAGAGATTTTTACTTTAAAACCCACCTAAACTAAAGGGGGGGGAAAAAAATAATAATTAAACAGAATGAAATAAGCTGCAAATGTAACAAAGCATCTTAGAGCAGTTGCTGAGTCCTTTTGACATTAGAAAGCACATCTGGCTCTCACAGGATAGAAAAGTGCCATTCTGAATTTTCAATCCTTTTCCCCCTGTAATGACAGCTTTTTCCCTCTTCCCACCTTTAAGCTCTGCTCATTGTTTTCTTTTCTAAAATCTCTTACAGGTTACAAAGCGTTCAAAAATGACAGAAGGCCTACAAATTTTGATAAAAAGGTGTTGGTGTGGGCAGGGCGCTTTAAAAAGGAGGAGGACATTCCCAAGCACATATCGTAAGTAGACCGGTTTTCCTCTGATACTAAATTCTTTTTGCCTGAATGATGCTTTTTGGATGTAAACGTACAGATTAAGACCCCAGCCTGCATTCCTCAGAAGCGAGCACGCTCACATGGTGAGGATTGGTGTTCCTCCATGCTGACAGGGCCTGCTGCTACTGGT
The DNA here is from genome assembly GCA_013400795.1 of Pluvianellus socialis. Classification (NCBI taxonomy): domain Eukaryota; kingdom Metazoa; phylum Chordata; class Aves; order Charadriiformes; family Charadriidae; genus Pluvianellus; species Pluvianellus socialis. The sequence continues at coordinate 10,797 of VZTS01011537.1, read as the reverse complement.
ATCCAAAAATAACCCAGATTTTTGGGATCGTGAGCTTTTTGTCATGCCCCGTGGAGCAAACTGGATTTACTGCTTTTAGATACGGTAAGTCTCAGACTAAGCTGAGGAGTCTTTTGCAGGACAAGTGGCTTTGTAACGTGGAAGTCACCATGCTAAAATATCACCCACTTTGGGTTTCTGCATGCTTTGTTAGGTTTTATTGATTAGCAATTAACAATGTTGCATACACATTGAAAAGAATTTGGGCCTATAGGCAGCTTTGGTGGCGGACATCTCCAACGAGTTCCTCACATCTGGGCTGTCGTTTCACCCCGTTTGAGGAATTTTGTGAAAGGATTGTCCCTGGGTTTTGAAGACCTAGTGCTGCCTGACCTGTGACATTCCAGGGGCTGTTCCAGCTGGCCTTCCCCTCCCAGGTGTAAGGAAATCCATGGCTGGATGCAATCTCATGGATGACTCACTGCCATGCTGCAGGCTCTTGCAAGCGTGAATTGCTGGATAAATAAATGCCATGAGTCACTCATGGAAGGTGGTGGAGATTTCCCAGCAGCAGCCATGGCTGTTCGGCTGCTTGGGAAGACAATCCCACATGGATGGTGCGATCGTCTGCTCCGATGCCGCTGCTGGGGCTGGTGGCCGGCCGAGGGCTAACGTGGCCATGGGATGGGGCTGCAAAGCAGCACCTGCAACTGGCATGGGGACGTGGCCACAGACCCAGTCACCACTCGTTAATCCCCCCTGGGACTCCTGGGATGGGATCCAGGCACCCATGGGTGCCCTGTGCGAAAACCCGACGTTGCTCTTAGCCAAAAATGTCATGTGTGTGCTTTTATCCCGCTGAGGGTGGCACTGCCTGGCCCTGGTGACGTGTCCCCTGTGCCTCCTGGTGCTGTGCAGAACCCCACGCTCTGCCCCTCATAATTCCATTATCGCGATGTAAAGACTTTCCTGTCCCCGTCATTTTTCGGGCATTCGCTCTCACATGCAATAAAAGAAGGCAGGAGAACAGGATTTGTTATTCCTGTTGTTACCCACATCTGTTGGGAGTGGCGATACCCCACCTCTGTGGGAGGGTGCCTAAATCTTTCTCCAGTAGGATAATTTTTGGAGTCCTCCTCTAAGTATTTGCAGAAGGAGATGGTGAAACTCATTGTGCGTTACCAGGCGGTTGCCGAAAGACGTGAGGACTCCTTACCCGGCTCCCCATGATCTCATTTCACACACAGGAGGGAAACTCTGCTCTGTCCTCCACAGGTCTGAGGTCCTCGATGCAGCAAGGAACAGCGTCAGGATAAAGGTTTGCTACATCATGATTGCACTGACCTTGCTGGGCTGTTTGGCCATGGTGATCACAGGCAAAGAAGTGAGTATTTTTTCCGGGTGAAGTGAAACAATTCGCTTAACATATGGTCTGTGTACGCCCTCATTGTAAATAAGCGCCCAGGTGACAGATGTTTGAGAATGAGTCCATGTGAGCAACATTTGCACAGGATGGATATCACCCCATTCTCCAGAGGAGAGATTGGCATGGGGAAGTGCAACTTGCTGGTTGATGTGTTCCTTCTGACCCACTTTGCCATAAATCTGCGCAGTACAGTGCTCTGTATCCTGATATCTCAGGAAGAGTCCGGTCCAAAGGTTGTGGAGGAGCTAAGACAATGTCAACGGCGCCTGGTCCTGCTCTGCATCAATGGGACATGACGCTCCTGCCACCCTGCTTGCCTAGCTTGCATCCCACCATGGCCACCAAGAGCTGTGACACTCGCTTCTTCCCATCCCACTGATGGGGAAGGAGGGTCTCCACTCTGACTCGCATGTCCCAGTACACCTGTAAACAATTTGCACTCCTAATCAGAGCTGCAAATGCTGCAAAATTGGCAGAACATGGGAACACATTAACTTCTGTCACTGCAAGACATCAAAAAGGATGGTGGGGTGTGAAAGCAAGTGGTGCAAATGTGGGGAAATGTAGTGGTGGGAAATGTGCGCTTGCAATGATTTTCGCCGTTTCTTTTCAAGGCTGCTAAAAAGGATCACACGCTGGTGAGGATGAACATAGAAAAGAAGGCCAAATGGAAGGCTGAAGTGGAGAAAGATCAGGAGGCAGCTGTTGGGAAGCCACAGTGATTGAGAACGGATTTCTTTCAACAGCAGGAGATAAGTGATTTGCACACATGGCGTATGTACTTGTCCTCATTCAACTCTTGGGAGCTTTTTCTCCGAAACTCTCAGGGTAAAGGTTTCACTGCTTAAAAACTGCTCCAGACAAACTGGGAAACTCCTATGGAAACTCCAACAACTGCTTTCTGTGCCCTCTGGTCTTTGGTACTGGTTTCTGCTGGAATACAGAAACGTCTTCTAAATGAAAAAGTGACGGCTGCAGGACTCTCCGGCTCAGGCTTGGCTTTCCATGGCGCTGCTGATGCTCAGCGTGGCCACGGGGCTGCCTCCTCGCAGCCAGGAAGGATGTGGCCCTACATCAGGGAGCATCCCACCCTTGGCCAAAGGGACTTAGGGCAGGGGAAAAAGGAGTCTGAAATATATTTTGCAAGCACGAAGAGGTCAAATGTCTCTCATCACTGTCCCGTTGCGAGGTCCCATGGCCAGGGGAGAGGGGGGACATGAGCATGGCTGGGAAGATGGAGGGGTGCGAGCAGATCCTGATGGCTGATTTGGGTCAAAAGGGGCTTTGGGCCAGAGGAGATGGCAGTATGTGAGTGGTAGCATGGGCTCGTGGAGGGGTTTGGTTGCTGCGGGGCAGCCCAGGGAACCCGCGCCCGGCACAGGGAGCCTGGCCTGGAGGTACCTCTTGTCCTCCTGCACCTCACTGGTTTTTCATCTTCTGCTTCCAGTCCTTGTCATGGAAGTTCTCTAGCACTTGCTTAGTTGTGATTTTAGTCAAGAATAATACAGGGTTTGCTGAGACTGGATTTTTTTTAATCATCATAGTTCATTAATTCATAATAAAACAGCTGTCCAATTACATCTAAAACAAACGCATCTCTTCACAGCTTCATCGAAAGTGTCACCAAACTCTCCGGGATGACGTTTAACAGATGGCAGACATCCTAATGAACTACTGGAAGTTTAATTTTCATAAAGTGATTAAACTTCCAGATAGGACCCAGTTCAGGTTTATGGGCGCTGACGGGCTGAGGCCCTGAGCATCGTTCGTAACCCCTCAAGACCCCCAAGACAGGCTGGTGGAGCTGGGTGGGCTGCGTGGGGTGCCAAGGGACGTGGAGTGACAAAACCCAGTCATGGAACCCCAGCAGCCACAGGAGGTTGCAGATGCTGTACCCATGCTCAGCCCTCCTGTGGTGTCCCGAGCGCCACCCCAGGGCTTGGCCTTTGGAGGGCTTATTACTCAGAGCAGTCGCTCTTGTTGCTCCAAGGGGGTCTGGAAGCTCCTGCTCAGGTCTCTGAGGTTTATTGTGTCAAAAATCCTGCCCCCTCGTCGCTGGTGCGGCACTACGCCAACAAGCTGCTGGCAAGGACAGGATGGGGCACGGGCAGGCGGTCAGCAGTTGTTGGGTGCTGGGATCCATCTCCCGTGGCAGTGGTCACTCGGCAGCTTTTTCCCTCTGATGCTTCCTAGGAGCCCTTTTCTCCTCGTCGCACACCCGTTTGGGGTGAGGAGCGTATGTGAGGGGGACGCCGCGTCCGTCACAGCTCGGTGTTTGCAGTCCCTTGTTTCTGACTCACAGCCCCGTGCAGAACAGTTTACCAAAAGTGATGTCTGCTCCCTGTGGTATTCTGCACAAAGCACATCTCAGGGAAGTGAAAATAACGGTCTAGGACAAGCACAGAGCGAGTAAGTCTCTGCTGAGAAGGCATTTTTGCCTGCACAGGTAGTGTGGGCTCTTTTCATTTTACGTGACCTGGTTTTTTTGGTCAGTGCAATAAACCTCAAGAATTACCTCAAAGTTAGTGTTCATTTGAGAATAAACTGAAACAGCTTTGGCCAGTCTCTTAAATTTATTTAGTTTCTAATTCCTAAATGGCTTTCACGTGCCTTTTTTAAGAAGGCACGTACAACACTTGAAGAAGCCCATTTTGGCTCTTGTAAACAAATCCACACCTGTGTTCTGAGCTTCCCGACTCCAGAAGGAAAGGAGATGACCATAGCCCTACATGAGAAACAAGAAAATTAATTGCGACTTGTTCCACTCTCTGCTCTGCATTTCCGTCTGCCTGGGGGAAAAAAAAAAGCTGCTTCAGGTGTGAGCTGTTAGCAAATCCTCCTAAACAGCCCAGGTCTCTGTTGACTACCGCATGAAGCTGCTGTGTTACACATCAGCATTAAGAAAAAGGAAAAAAATCATTTCTCCTCCCTGAGCCACTGCTGACCCAGGTGCTTTCAGGCTCCGACAAAGAGCTATGACTGTTGTGTAGGGAATAATTCTTTACCAGCCCTGGCTATGTGATTATTCATTTTAATATCATAATATTCTCCCAAAAAATCGATCGGACTAATCGCTGGCCTGCACTCGGTGTGTGATGGGTGGCTGCTGGCGCTGGTGTCACCTCGGCTGGGGCCGTCCGCTGTAGTAATTGGAGATGCCAGCAGAGGACATTGCGCCGCCGATGCCTCTCCAACGCTGGGACTTATCCCTGCTTGTTAAAATCGGTTTCCATCTGTGTTTGCGAAGTCCTTTGACTCTTCTCTTGAAAAGCTTCTAATTAACGCAGCTTCCTGAATGTATAATTGGCTAATCCTCACCACCTTAGGCTTGTGGTGGGATTTTTTTGATTTCCTTTGCCATCTCTATTGCTTCAGTGTCACACCTGATCCCCCTAGTCGTTTGAAAAAGAGATGGGAGTCGTTATGAGGTAGGAGCTATTCTTCGCTTTTTAATAACGCGCCCTGGAGGCTGGCCCTGAGGACAATGCGAGGGGCTGGCTCCTCTCCCAGGCAGGGATGGAGCTGGGAGCGTGCTGGTTTGCTGCGATGCTCGGGGAGACCAAGGGTGAGTCCTTTCAACTCTCACCTCCTCGTTTACTGCTCTGTACTGGGAGGAAAGAACGTTTCCTCCCTTGCAGGATTTTTGCCATGTTAATGAACTCTTATATGGAAATGATTAACAATGTGCCGGTGCCGTAGAGATTTGCATTATAATAACAATTACTGGGGAAGGTTTTCCCTAGTAGCGGGAGTTGATCTAATTCTGTTTCCATTAAAGTCAGTGCTGCAGTTGCTCCTGGCTATGGGTTAAGGTTATCATCTGTCATTTTTTTTGAAGTTTCAGTGATTTCCAGAGCCTCAGCTTCCCCAGGGAAGCAGGCTGCTGTAGGGCAGAGCCGGGCGCACCGAGCTTTCTTCTGCCCGTGTGATGAGCTGAAGCTCGCATGGGAGACTCTGCATCGTGAGCATCCCAGTTCCTCAGAGGAAAAGGGCGAGGTGAGAAAGTCTGAGCTCAGGACACCTTAGTCCCTTCCTCACTCATTTTACCTCTTTTCAACCTGCTCAAGGGGTTTGTTGTGGCACTTGATTCCTTTTCCTCCACCCGCCATGTGCAGCTCTTCTCCTGGGATGCGGCACGGCTGCCGTGATCCTGCATGTGCAAAGGACTTTTTCCCTGGGCACAGGTGAAATCTTGCCATTCAGAAAGGTCTCATTTTAAAGACTTCCCTGTTCTTTCAGGGCTTAATATCCCACCAAGCTGGGAAAATGCTGCTTATTTTAAGGCCGAGCGGACCCAGCTTCAGCTTCCAAGCATTGGGCGTTGTCTTCAATATGGAATATAACCCATCCCATCCCAGCTGTTCCCTGTGTGTAACTAGTCATCCCTCAGCTCTTGTTTGTGGTTGGATTCCTGCTATGGTCAAAACACCTCTGGTTTCTAACCATTGCTTGGTGGGTATCATGGGCTTACTGGCCAGTTAAGTGATTGACGCTATGGTGAATTTATTCCTGTATCAAGCAGTTTACTTCACGAGGAGCTTCTTCACAAGTAGCCTCTTCGTAAACAATCTACAGAGATTTTTTTGTTTGCTTTAGCACAGAATCAATAATTTAGTACTTCTGCAGAAAGAAAGGGTGTAAAAGCTTTCCAGACTTTACTGGCTACCCTGGAAAATTAAAAAAACATGGTGGTTACACATCAGAAACTTGTTCTCCTCTGCCTGCGCCCAGGACACCAGCACTTGCAGGAGCAGCTTGGCCCATCAGTGGCTGCAAATCTGCTCCTGGGACGGCTGAGGGACAGTCCAAAGGAGCTTCAAGGTTGAAAGTCTCCTCTGGGTGAGATGCAATGATGGTTTGGCTCTGTAAAGGCACCCTCTCCCTCTTACCACAAAGATCTTTCCAGCTTGGAGCAGCCTCGTGCTTTCTCCTTTGTTCAGCATCACCCCAGCAAATAAGCCCTGGTTGCTGGTGGCCCACAGGTATCTGGGCTCCCCATGCCCATCGTGATTTCAGACATTAAACACACTCCTCTTTGGATTTGGGACACGGTCCTTCTAGCCTAGCGGGCCGCCGTTCGATAATTTGAATTAATTAATGGGTCATTATTAATGCATTGAGGTAGCGTTAAGGCAATTTTCCCTGGTTAAGCAGTTTGGCGATCAATAGCGCCGTGTGATTTATTGCAAAACCACTGTGATGGTCTTATGAGGAGCAGGCAGCTCCTGGAGGGCTCTGAAAGGCCCTGGCCACTTCATGGCTTTGCTCTGTGAAGGATCTGGACACAGACCTCAACACTACGTGAGTCTCGCTGGCTCCACACCTTGTCTGTGCTCCAGACGGCTCTCAACGTGGAAATCTAAAGCTGGGATGTGACCCTTCCTCTGCAGAACTGTGTTCCTCAGGGGAGGGACCCAAACCTTGAGCTATTTGGGCAGCGACTGCCATTTGCTGGGTGGGTGAGGGCTTGCCACAGGGAGGAGGTCAGTCTGGCAGAGGATTTCATAGGATAAAGTTGGGCTCACTCGTGGCTTACGTACACTCTGAGGTGTGATCTGAAACCACTGGTGAGATCAGAGCAGGAAACTGAAGGATTTTCATGCTGGCTTGTGATACACTTCTCCCAGATGACTGCAGGGTCCTGAGACTTTTTCTAACTGAAATGGAAACCAAAATAGCCCAACGAATTGCTCACATGCTAATTACAATCATTCCTAATGGTTCATGTTGGTGTTTCCGCAGCGCGTATGAAGGCAAACCCACCCCGGGAGGTGCGCTGTGAATCGCACCACCCTTACGCCCAACTCCCGGCTCCCCAGGAGCTATTTTATCCTTGTCTAAGCGTTGTCCTGCGACAAATTTCTAACAGCAGGGCTATAATCTTTACCAGGGAACATCCATTAGGGCTGTAAAGAAGTCATTAAAGCAATCCTGCTCCGGAGGGGTGGAACAATCTCCAGAAAGGTTTCAGACTGTACTAAGTGGCTGGAGTAAACCTTGAAAAGTAGGCGGTTAAATATCCCAGCATTTCAGTGCTCTGAGCCCCGTGAGAGGGCAATTTTACCTGACAAACAAACCTTAACGCAAAGCAAAAATACAACTATTGCCTGTTGTTCCCTCCCACTCGTCTCCTTTCTTCTTTTTGCCGAGAACCGCAGGGCAGGTGGCACAGGGGACGCTGTGAGCTGGGACCGCCGGGCACCCACTGCTGTGGGGCGAGCCCACGTGCGGGCAGTGGGTGCTGTGGGGCTGCACGGGGAAACGCTGTGGAAATGGGCGAGGAGCTGCCTGTGCCCAACGTGCCCATTCCCACAGCTCATTCCCACAGCCTCTCCGCAGCTGCCAACGTTTGCGGTTTGAGGAGTTTGAAGTCTACTTGGCTCTTGTTGCCTCTGCTGAATGCACCGGGGAGGGGTGTTGAGCTCATTTTGGCTGAAGTCCCGGTGTCTGTGGACTTCCAGGGTGACAGCTGGAGGTGCCAATGTCTCCTGCTGCTTGCAGGACGTGGGTGTCCTGCCAAGAGGGGCTCCGGGAGCCGCGGAGGAAGCTGCGGAGGGTGAGGAGCAGAGTGAGCTGCTGCTCAGATGGCACGTGGCGTACAGCTCCCCACAGGCGGCCGGTTCCTTCCCGGTGGCCTTTGCTCCGGGCCAAACTCTGACCTGGCACCTGGGTGCTCTGCAGCAGATGGTGCCATCCTTCCCAGAGCCCGGCTGTGAGAGCCCGGCTGCTCCGGGGGTGCCAGGGCAGCATCAGCTCAGCCAGCTGCAGCCCCCTGACCCGGGGCTTTCACCCACCCGTGGGGTGACAGGGCTGGGGACGGGGTGCCCAGCTGCAGAGGGAGCGAAGCAGGGCATCCACCCTGCTGTCACCTCCTTCCTCTGCTCAACCCACCGGCACAGGCGGTCGCTGTGGTTCATCGCCCTCCACACTTCCCACAACACATAACTCCGCAAAGTTCATCCGGTGGGATGCTGGCCTTCTAAAAAAGAAGTTCTTAATGTGCGGTGACTACCTTTGGGCCGCTCTTCTTTGGCAAGAACAGAGTGTTCAGCGGAGCGGCTTGAGCTCAAATATTTTATTTCGCTTCAATTAGCCAAAGAGAAATAATAATAATATTAATAATAAAAATTCTAGCAAATGTGTACGTGCACATGAGCCTGAGTCATCACCCGTCTCCAGATCCACTTTCTGTGCGCAAAGTTATGCACCAGCCTGGAAAGTGATTTGCAATATCCCTCAGGTTTTTTTTTTCCCTTTACACATAGATTTACATAAAGGAAAGTACAATCTCTGCAGCCTACCTTCATCTCAAAAGGAGGTTTCCCCTGGGACGGAGTGAAATAGTGTGGCTGTCTCATCTGAGGGAGGAATGATGAGAGTTTTGCTTTCAGCCCTGTGGAAAGAAGCTGAAAGTTTGGCACTGGGAAGAGGCAACCAAGAGTCTCGCTCCCCTACTGGCGCTGGGGGATCTAACCCCTGCCTTTCCCAGCAGCTCCCGAAGAGCTCCACAGAGGCAGGCAGGGCCCTGTTGGCCCTTTTGGGGGTGGGGAAACCTGCCCCCCCCCCAGGAGAAGGGATGCCCCTGAGAGGGGGCAAGTGTGGGCTGGCACAGGCAGCCCCCCCTTTATGGGCTTGTTGTGCTTTTAGAGCTGAGGGTGGAGGATGCGTGAGGCTGAAGGGCTGGCGTTTGCGGGTCTGGGATGGGGTCCCTGTCGCGGATGGGAATGTTTTGACACCGTTATGACTTAGTGGTGATTGTAAAATGATTTGAGGTAGACCAAGAGGTTGAATTTTAGCAGCACTTAAGCGTTAACTGATTTAAAGTGATTTAGCTAAGTAACTGAATGGCGACTTGATCACAGATTCGAAGATGACAAGGTTCACACTAATTTGCTATAAGGTATCCCAAACCAATGCACATACGTGTGAGCAAAGNCCCGATCTGTAACCGCTGCGATCAAAAATCCCTTAATATGGCACGACTCTAATGAGCCAGCGGGTGCCCTTCCAACTCACGCACGGACAAATGGAAGAACACACACATCCATGAGGTTAATGTACATATAGCATAAACAGCTAAGTGGAGAGGTGGAGGAAAGAGACACTAGTCTGTTGTTGAAATTTCCATTTTTCTTGAGTTAAATACGCATTAAATTCCTCAACAGGCGATAATTGAGGCTCCAGAGGGATTGTCTCTCCCTGTCCTTCTGGTCCTTGAGGTACCTGCCCAAGCAGGGGCGGTATTGCCCACAGCCCACTGCCATCCAGAAGACCTCAAAAGGGTCTTACTAGAATCGCTGCTTACAGGATTTGCAATAATTGACTTTTGTTGGATACTTTTCCCCTCCAGCCCAGTTTAGACAATGGAGCATTCTGGTATTTTCCATCAGTTACGTAAGTCTAGGACTTGCTAGGACTAGAACCCCCCCACCCCTGGCTCCATGGCCATGATCCATATGTTGTTAGGAGTGATCGATTATAGTTATTATTTTCAAGCGGTAGGAGCCATGGGAACCAGGTACACCAGGGATTTGCCGTGATGTTCTAGTCCGTTGCTCCCCTCCCTCCCTCCCTCTCTTTCTTTCTTTCTTGTCTTTCTTGTCTTTTCTTTCTTGTCTTTTCTTTCTTGTCTTTTCTTTCTGTCTTTTCTTTCTGTCTGTCTTTTCTTTCCTGTTAGACCATCATGTTCTGATCAGTGTGTTCTTCTGTGGCCCAGGTGGGGAGGAAATCGAGCCAAGTACCGAGAGGGAAGCGGAGGGAGAGGGGGTGGGAATTGCACCACCACGGTCCCCCATCACTCGGGGGCCTGGAGATGCTGCTGAGCTCTACACGAGACCCCGCTGCCGCGGCCACCCCCCAGGGGGCTCCCCTGGGAGCGTACCGCAAAGGGGGTCGCTGATATTTAATATCAGAAGTGGCGGAGTGCAGAAATAGTCACAAATCTGGAAGGGAGATGGGTGGCAGGAGAGAAAGGAGGGCTTCGCCTCCCTCTTCCTCTGACTCTCTCCTCCCTGTCAACAACATTTTCATCGGCAAGGAAAAGTGATTTGAGTTGCTTTCACACACCAGCCAGGGATCATGACCTGGAAATTAAGGCAGGACCCCCCCCTCCTCGCTGTGCATTTATCAGCCCCCTCCCAGAGGCCTGAGGGGGGTCCGGATGCTCCCGCACAGCAGTCGGTGCAAGCTCAGCGCTCGCCGGCTAATGTGCTCCCTCGCTGCTCTGTATGCAGGCAGGCTTCTACAAACAGCAATAAAACCACGTACTTTAACCAAAAAATGGGCGTAGGAGCTCTGACATCCAGGCCTCAGCGCTGAGAGAAGGGCTCTCCTGGAAACTGATCCCCTGCATGGGCTGAACTATTATATATAAAAAACTATATAACTATATA